>JAVTVY010012736.1:0-54792 GCA_036873755.1 Hanleya hanleyi
CTGAGAACCCCAACATCTCGCCTTGCGGGGTCATCCGCCGAAGGTGCAGCAGTATTGAAAGCATACATGTAGAGCAAACAATAAGGTCTAGAATAGGTGATGTGGTACAGACAATAATGTCTGGAATAGATTATCTGGGACAAAAAATAACATCAGCCCCATGTGGGATTACTGGTATATAAGTTAATCCCATGTAAGATGGATATGTCAGTGCCGTCGGATTACTGGTGCATGGAGCAGTCCAGTGTGAGATTACTGCTGGATAGGTCAGTCTCATGTGAGATTACTGTTGGATAGGCCAGTCCTGTGTAGGATTACTGCTGGGTGGACCAGTCCCGTGTGTTATTACTGATGGATAGACCAGTCCTGTGTGGGATTACTGCTGGATAGTCCAGTCCCAAGTGTAATTACTGCAAGATAGGCCAGTCCTGTCTGGGATTACTGCTGGATAGATGAGTCTCGTATGGGATTAATGCTGGATAGCACAGTCCCGTGTGGGATTACTGCTGCATAGGCAGTCCCGTGTGGGATTACTGCTGCATACAGCAATCCTGTGTGGGATTATGGCTGGGGAGGCCAGTCTCATGTGAGATTACTGCTGGATAGGCTGAACCTGTGTGGGATTACAGCGGGATAGGTCAGTCTCGTGTAGAATTATGGCTGGATAGGTCAGTGCCATGTGGGATTACTGCTGCATATTGTAGTCCAGTGTCATTACTTCTGGATAGTTCAGTCCCATGTGAGATACTGCTGCATAGGCCTGTCCTGTGTGGAATTACTGCTGGATAGGCCAGTCCCATGTGGGATTACTGCTGGATAGGTCAGTCCAGTCTGGGATTACTGCTGGATAGGTCGGTCCAGTGTGGCATTACTGCTGGGTAGGCCAGTGCCATTTGGGATTACTGCTGGATAGGTCAGTCCTGTGTGAGATTACCGCTGGATAGGTCAGTCCGAAATGGGAATACTGCTGGATAGACCAGTTCGGTCTGGGATTACTGTTGGATAGTTGAGTTCCGTATGGGATTACTGCTGGATAGGTCAGTCCCGTGTGGCATTACTGCTGGATAGGCCAATGTCATTTGGGAATACAGCTGGATAGGTCAGTCCCGTGTGGGATTATTGCGGGAGAGCTGTGACCTAGGAAAACATGAAACATGTCCACCAAGTTTCAACAAACTTTCCATGTACAGATCTACATGTAAATTTTTGCCCAACAAAAACCTTATCAATGGAAAGGTACGAAGTCTAAAATGCAATAATTAGGACAAATATTCATATTTAATTTCATATTTCTTAAAAAGCACATGCACATCGTCGAATCACATTGAACTTGGGTAGCAAGTGTCAAACTCATCCAATCAAAGCTGACAGCTTCAGAAAACTTTCCATGTACAGGTGTACATCTATATGCATGTACATTATTATTGGCAGCTTACTTAGACAAAACACTCAAAGTATGAACAAAAATTAATATTTTATCTCCTAAATAGCACAGGTACATGTTCTAATCATAAGAAACATGTGTACCAAGTTTCATAATCATTCAATGACACCTGTAGCAAACTGGTGTACAGATGTACATGTGCACTTCAGCTAAACGCAAAACTCCATCATTTGCCATAATTTGGAGAAATATTAATATTTCATATCAAAAGTAGCACAGGTACATTCTCCAATCATAAGAAACATGTGTACCAAGTCTTGTAATCATCCAACGAGAGCTGACAACTGCAGCAAACTCACCATGTGCATGTACAGGTATACATATAGAGGCCTACATGTGCAATTTACCTAAACAGAAAACTCATTCATTTGCCATAATTTGGAGAAAAATTAATATTTCTTGTCAAAAATAGCACAGGTACATCCTCTAATCATAAGAAACATGTGTACCAAGTTTCATAATCATCCAATGACAGCTGACAACTGCAAGAAACTTTCCAAGTACATGTGCACTTCAGCTAAACGCAAAACTCATTCATAGAGATTTTAACATTAGAGCACCCCAGGGTAGTACCCCCAGGTCGCATACCCACCCCCATATTTTTTTAATATTTTTTTCTAATTTTTCTAGATTTTTTTTAACTTGCTAAACCAAAAACCTTATCATTTCCAGGCAGGGGACACCGACACCGACACAGACACCGACGACGACATCCTCTCTCCCCCACCCCCTCACGATATCTCCCCTTTACTTCGCAAGGCGAGATAAAAAGAGAATTTGAGAAAGAAGTATAATAGGGTATCTTTAATACATTAGACGAGATACCCTATCTGCCCTGGGCTTTGGGGACCCATCCAGTTCGGACGGGAGGGGGCTAAATATTTTTTTTTGCTCCTTCAGCTTCGGGGCTGAAACGTAAAACACCATAGGGAGGATTGGGGTATACTGGGACATTTTTCACCTTTTTGCAAAAATCTCTGCTATTATCGTTCTGTCGTGTAGCCTTCTATGCTCTAGTTGTTACTTATATTTATTTTGACAAAATAAAAAAAAAATTCTGAAATATCTGTTCTTTTCTCCAGAATTTGTTTTAAAATGTTTTTTAAAAAGTGTCCCAGTTTGCCCCGGATATGGGTCCACTGGGGAACGGTGGGACAATAATAAATGAAAGTACTCAAAGTACTGATGTATGGATCGCCAATAATGGGTTTAAAGTTTCAAAACGTTTCAGCTGGCAGGTTTCAGTCGATAGCAGATGTATGGATACATGTGGAGATTTTCTCAAAGTTCTGGACGAGTCTGTTTGGGGAATCACAACTAGAAGACAGAGTTTAGTCTTCAACGAAGTGAATTTGTCAAGGCGGCTCATTTCAAAATATGCCAGGTCTTCGTGGTAGCAAGGAACTATCTGAGTAATATGCTCAAAATTGGATCGTCTGCGTCAATGTCTTCTACCAGTTTTTCGAGCAGATTTTCATAATTCGTGCAATTCTATTGTGACAAAACGATACGACGAATTTGCTAGGAGACTGGATAGTTTTATTAACTGGTTTTACTAATAGTTCTGTGTAGCGCAGATATCGGCAAGAGCTGCACGAGTTTGCGTTAAGTCCCCAAGATCACTTTTATATGCCTGGTGTTTATAGTAAATGTGCTGGTTGATAACGATAGCACGGGAGAGACAATTTGTGCGAAAATTTCCGTTGTTGTTGCTGCACGATCATTGCGTATATAATTTAGTTTGAAAAAGTTAGAACACCAACAACAACAAAAACTTTTAGAAAGCGGTACCTGACAAATTCTGCTGTTTCCGCTTTCGAAAAGTTTTGTAGTAGTTGTTCATCAAAGTTTTTCAAACTAAGTTATATTCGATGAGCAGTGTCCCCCAGAATACATTGGACCAAATACATTGCACTGGACAGGATCCGGTCAAGTTCGCAAGGCGAGAAAAATGTAAATACTATTGTTGTTGCTTCGACACATATGTCCTCTGGAAATATATTCCATGCAGTATGCGTACACATTAAAATAGTAAACGAACGCCGACTTCACGGGAAAGGTCGCGACTGCGAGTGTTGAAAACTGGGGTCTTCATGATTCCAGAAGCGGAATCGTTCAGCAACAACAGGAATTTCCGCACAAATTGTCTCTCCAACGCTATCGTTGTTAACAAACAAATTACGAACTATATACATCAGGCATTCTTGGGGACGTACAGGCACACGCAAAGCCACAGAGACGACAAACACCACGGAGCGGGCAGTTGATCATGTTGCCAGGGCATCAATTTACATTTACAACAGTCTGCAGTGACAGTACATCGCTGGCAGCCCAATTGTAGTTGTTGCATCGTAAGCTCATAGTGGGCACTGAGAACCGGGTTCAGCCGATTGTGCGGAATCAGACAATGCAAAGAACAAAAAATAGTTCACGGATTGAAGCAATCCCTGGGCGAAGAAATGAATATGAAATACTCTCAAATTCAAATTTTGTTTCATTTCTAGTTAACTTGAAACGATTACAACTTTTTTCTTCATTTTCTGGTTAATACCCTGATATGACACAAACAAAAGTGCAAATCACTGGCGGATTGTTGGAGGTCAACACAGGATCATTGTTATATAGTGCACGTACACATTTTCAGATATTTCTGAGTGGCAGCATAGTCTGATCGACACCGCTACGCGGTGCGATCCAGACAAAATACATATTAAAGTAAGTATATACTAATATTTCATATGAGATTAGAAAATTAGAACAGCGATGGTTAAGTTAGTTGCAATTTTAGACGTCTGCTTTACATGAAATATTTCCCAGAGGCCAAGTTTGAGGAAACAAATTATTTTTGTGTGATTCTCATGCCAATGAAAGCATTTGGCTTTGAAAGTAAAAGTGCAACTCCTCGAATTCAACAGGATTATCAATCAGAAAACAGAATAATGCACTTTAGTAGCATTTTAGGATGAACATAAATTTCACCATTTGATTATCCCAGTGTGCCCCGGCAAAAGTGTCACAGTCTGCCCCGCTTGCAGGATATATTCCATTTTACTTGCATGGAAAAAACAAATACATACATCGGAGATAATAGATCGACATAATTAGATGGTACCTTTGTCCATTCTATCCCAGTAGTAACAACACAGCAATGAAGTGTTGCTGAATACCTGGTATAACAAAATATCCCCGGTCCTAAAATTTACTTGGACTGCTCAAAACTTTATTTTGCCCCTAATTTTTTACCAATGATAGGTTTTACTTGTAATCAATATAGAAGTTATATGGGGTTAGTGGCTTTCTGTTGATGCTAATGTAATGTACGTCCTGTCCTTGACATAGGAGCTAAAGAGCTTGAACAACTGCCCCATTGTCCCACTGTACCCAATCTCCCCTACCCTTGGTTTAAGCGCCACCAAGATGGCCGCTTTGATGAAGTCACAGTGGCGTCATCTTCAAAACCGGCATTTTGGGGTCGATTTTTCAGTCAAATTTCTCGATCTTTTTATTTGTGTTTTCTGCATGATAAATTAGTAACTACTAGTCTGATGTGAAATAAAATACATTTTGCCCAATTTGCCTCGAATAAAGCAGGACATTTGAAGAAAAATGACGAAAACATTAATTTCTGGTACACCACATGTTCGCCATCTTGAATTTACTCAGGACCGTATACTCGGTTGTATGAAAATAAGCTCAAAATGATCCCAATTTATTAAAATGATGAGATCTTGAATTGACGGATCTTGGCGCCCACCATTCCGATAATTGTAAGCTAATGACAAGAGGATCTTTTTGTCCATTGTTGCCAAGAACAAATGATTGACTTGTAATTTTGTTTGCAGAATTTCGAATTTGAGCGAAAAAGATCGAAAAGGGACACCGGAAGACACCAAGATATTATCTTTCTATTCTAAGTTTCAGGAGCTTCGAGATTTCTAGAAACTGTACTTGATATCGGTTGTTATAGTACAAGTGAAATGAGTAAAGTTAGTCTGAAAGTGAATGTCCGGAGGGGCCTTCCGTCTTCGTTTTGTAGTATTCTTTTTTTAGCCAACCATGACCAGATGGTGGGTGGTGGGCTGTTCAAATCACTTTTTTTCCATGGTCCGTCGTCCGTCGGTCGTCAGTCTGTCCGTCGTCAGTCCGTCCGTAAACAATTCTTGTTATCATGAATTCTCAGGAAGTAGTACTGCATGGATCTTTCTCAAATTTGGTACACAGGTTCCCCTTGGGGTTTAGTTGTGCAAGATACCTCTCCTTGTCCGATTTGAAAATTCAATATGGCCAACAGGCAGCCATCTTGGAAAATTCCCCATGAAACATTGTTATAGTCATTTCTCAGGAAGTACTAGATGGATCTTTCTCAAATTTGGTACACAGGTTTCCCTTGGGGTCCAGTTGTATTTTAGACACCTTTTTCGGTCTGATTTGAAAATCGAATATGGCCACCAGGCGGCCATCTTAGTTTTCCTCATGAAACTTTATCGCGATTTCTCAGGAACTACCGCGTGGATCTTTCTCAAATTTGGTACACAGGTTCCCCTTGGGGTCTATTTGTGCAAGATCCCTTTTCTGGTCCGATTCGAAAATCCAATATGGCCACAAGGCGACCATCTTGGATTTCCCCATGAAACTTTGTTATCGCGATTTCTTAGGAACTACTGCATGGATCTTTCTCAAATTTGGTACACAGATTTCCCTTGGGGTCTAGTTGTGCAAGACACCCTTTCCGGTCCGATTTGAAAACCCAATATGGCCAACAGGCGGCCATCTTAGTTTTCCCCATGAAACTTTATCGCGATTTCCCAGGAACTACTGCATGGATCTTTCTCAAATTTGGTTCCCCTTCGGGTTTAGTTGTGCAACATACATTTTCTGGTCCGATCGAAAATCCAATATAGCCACCAGGCAGCCATCTTGGATTCCCCGATGAAACTTTGTTATCGTGAATTCCCAGTTAGTGCTGCATGGGTCTTTCTCAAATTTGATACACGAGTTCCACTTGGAGTCTAGTTGTGCAGGATATCTTTTCTGGTCCTATTCAAAAACCAATATAGCCACCAGGCAGCCATCCTGGATTTCCCCATGAAACATAGTTATCGTCGTTTCTCAGGAAGTACTACATGGATCTTTCTCAAATTTTCCCTTGCGGTCTAGTTGTGAAGACACCCTTTTCGGTCCGATTTGAAAATCCAAGTTACGCTTCAATTTAATACTGTATTCGCTCAAATTCGAAATTCTGCAAACAAAATTACAAATCAATCGTTTGTTCTTAGTAACAATGGACAAAAAGATCCTCGTGTCATTAGTTTAAAATTATCAGACAATGGTGGGCGCCAAGATCCTTCAGGATCTTTCGTTTTTTTTTGAGTGTGTCATCACTGGGTGCTGGAAGCGAAGACCTACCTATTTGACACTTCGGCATGAGCTATGAAACATAATTAAGATTTTATAATTACATGTAGGAACAAATGCTAATTCTGTTCTGTTTACTGGGCCAGTTTGAGATATCTCTTAAGAGATCACGCTCGAAAATAGTAAGATAGTACAAAACTTAATACTGAAGTGATCAGGTCCGTTCAGTAATGTTGAAACTTTGAAAGTGTCGGAATCCTGATTTTTTTTCTCCCTTGGATCGAAACACGCAGTGGCCTGCAGCTGTCGAGTTGTGACTGTCACAAGAGTGAGGTCCCTTCGTGTAGCCGATCCGTCGGCGGAAGAAACGGTGGGGCAGTTCACTTGCAACTGCATGGACAAAGTAAACGGATTTAAAATTTGAATTAATTCATTTTAATTTGGAATCATTTGAACTCCTTGATATAGAAGGTGAAGGTATGAATATTCTCTACAGTCATTAAATAGAATATGCCCCACCGCTTGATCCATCGGCTCTTGTGATGCAACGCCACAACTCGGGAATACCGTATTAATTTGAAGCGTAACTTGTATTTTCGAATCCGACGAAAAAAAGGTATGCTGCAAGAGTAGGCCCCATGTGGGACCTGTGTACCAAATGTCAGAAACATCCATACAGTACTTCCTGAGAATTCACGATAACAATGTTTCATGGGAATCCAAGATGGCCACTTGCTGGCCATATTGGATTTTCAAATCGGTCCAAAAAAGATATCTTGCACAACTGGACCGCAAGGGGAACCTGTGTACCAAATGTGAGAAACATCCATGCCGCAGTTCCGGAGAAATCGCAATAACAAAGTTTCATAGAGAAATCCAAGAAGACCGCCTGGTGGCCATATTGGATTTGGGATGGGATCAAAAAGGTATCTTGCACAACTAAACCACAGGGGGAACTTGTGTACCATATTTGGCAAAGGTCCATGCAGTGGTTCCTGAAAATTCACGATAAAAAAATTTCATGGGGAAATTCAAAATGATCGCCGTCGTTCAAGAGATGGGGAATAAAGTATGGCCGTAATGCCCTTCCCCCCGGGCCAGATATGGTTAACTCACGACGCCGTATTTATTATTTTCTCTTCAAGCAGATTCCAGCCTTTATCCCTATAAATAATGTTTCTAGAAACTACCGCTTTTTTTATTTACAACTGAAATGTACAGGACATTTCGCAATTGTAATTAATTTTAGGTTTAAAAGTAGTTTTAGCGAAACGGCCCCCCGAATTATTTTCCTTACCCCTCGAGCTAGGGGGTGAAACTTACCACACCATACCCTTGGGTCAAGCCCTTTCACAGTGAAGTCATTTCAAAAACAGCATTTTTGGTCGATTTTTCGATCAGATTTTCTGAATTTTTTATTTATGCAATTTCTCCGCAAAAACTGCATGATAAATTAGTAAATACTAATGTGATGTGAAATAAAATAGTTTTTGTCCACTTTTCATCGCGAAAAAGCAGAAATTTTGAAGAAATATGACGAAAAAATTATCACTTTTCTGGTACCCCACGTGGTCGCCATCTTGAATTTACCCATGAACCTCTGTTCTGAAGGGCATGCAAATAGGCTCAAAATGACCCCAATATGATAAGCTGTAAAGTCAGCTCTCAGCTCTCCATTTCTTGACGTTCCGGAGATAGCGCAGAAAGTTTGGTAGAGGTGCCCCCCCCCCCCCGGCCAGGTAGGGTTAATCTACCACTCAATGTAATAGCTTTACCCCCAGGTCATTCGAAGTAGTGGCGCAAAATATTTTTGGCATCACTTGCATTCGTGCGTTTTGAAGGGGTGCATCGGGTGAATCGAGCAATCGGGGCTGGTCGAAAATGCGTGAACAATGCCCTTTCACATGAACACTTTTAGGGGTATTTCCCAGAGATATTTCAAAAGGCCTCGTACGTTAAGGTGGACAAACCGCCCCAGGTGATGTACGACTGTAGATGAAAAATGAAACTTAAAATATTAAATGCTCGCCTCAATTAGCATCAACTATGACATTTTTTTTAACTCGCTTTGAAATATTGAGAGCACGAGTGCCATGATTTTTCAACAAGAGCTCTCCAAAGTTGTAGGTTTGTGTAAAATTGACAGTTTTTGGTTAAAAAAGCACGGTTTGCCTATCTGTAAATATATGAAGATAAACTATAACCACAAAAATATTCACACATAACAGTACTCTTTTGAATCCCTAATTTATCTTATCGTTTATCTTCATATAAAAAATGAAACTTTATGGAATATTGTTTTTGGTCATTTGGTGTTCAATTTCAAATACGATAATTGGAGCATGTTATATGTGCGAGTATGAGCTGGCCGAATGGATAGAGTCGCGAGAAATGTTATCGTTTTGACTGATGATCTGCTGGTTCGAATCCCAAAATATTCGTCCAAAATCTTTCAATAGATTTATGCATTTTTCGATTTTTCCCCATGATTACAATATATATGTGAATATTTGTTAGTGAAAAGAATGAGTGGAAATGGTCTATATTTCAAGATATAATATTCAGCAAATGTTGCGAAGTTTTCTCTTCCCGTGCATGCTAGCTTTGCCCGCGTGATTAGAGAATTGCACACAACAATAACTAGACTGATTTGATCAACTTAGTATTTAGTAATATCAGAAGTGGTCTCGGGGAACTAGTTCTGTGCGTTGAATTCGTACATAAATTAGCCCTTGTTGGTGTGACCAGGGGATGCTCAGGTCATTGGGTCTCAAAAACCGAGCTGAAGCGCGCGAGCAACAACAACATTCCATTTCATGTAATTCGACAGAAATAGATATTTAAAACGTACCTTATACCATCAACTTCAATATTGTACACACACAAACTCCTCACGAAGGCACAGAGGGTAGTAAAAAATAAGTGACTCGGGGTTGTTGTTGTTCCTCGGGACAAACATAACGTCTTTCCTGCTCAACTCCGTGAGCACGTGTTGTTAGCCCAAGACTCTAACCGTGGGGTTTACCCAAAACGCAAACCGCGCACGTGTTCGGAAAGAAATTCGTCCAGTGGTAAACAACATGTCAGCTGTTAGGAGGGCCATCAATTCTGTTGCTTCTTGGCACACATACTTCAAAATATTCCTTTGTTCCGTTTTGAGTGAATAATTCAAAATTCAAGTCGGACACAACCTCCTAACAGCCGACATGTTCTTTGCCAGTGTACAAATTTCTTTCCGAACACGTGCGCGGTTTGCATTTTGGGTAATCCTCGTGCGCAAAGGAAAGGAAAGAAAGATGGCGAGAAGCGGGGAGGAAGGACATTTGGATTATGTGCCGAGGAACAACAACAATCCCGAGTCACTTTTTTCCTATCCTCTGTTCTTCCGTGAGCAGATTGTATGTGTTTATGGATAAGTTGATGGAATAAGGTACGTATTTATTCATGTATTTGGGTCGAATTTCAGGAGTTGAATTTTGATGTTTGCCGTGCGCGTTAGCTCGGTTTTTGAGACCAAATGGCGTGAGCATCCCCATGATGAACAATGTTTACTACCGTGTGGGATGTAGGCGATATCAACAACGGTCTTGCCATGAAGGCCAAATGAGAATATTATCTGTTGACCAATCATAATGGGTAAATAGACAAATGCAGTTTACGGCCATAGCGCATCTATTTTAATCCTTACCCACAACAGTTATACCATCAGTAAAGACGTGTCGCATGTGCAACTGGTGGTCAGGGTAAACCCAGAAGGACCTTTCGGTCAAATGAAACTGGTCGAGCAACAGTTACTATGGGCACGATGAAATAAGAACATATGCATTGACAACTTTATTCACCACATTTTGCGTGGTTGCCAGTCCGGATGCCCGTCACCTACCGCACAGGAGGGTTTATTTACAGTTTTTTCGCACACGCCAAAACAAAAATCATCCTATGAGAGTTGTCGTTGGTTCTCTTAAAAAATGAGACTTGCGGACACTCAATTCAGCGAGTGATGAGTAAAATTTATTCATTTCATTTTCGTATTCAACTTGTTATCGATGCAATTAACGGCACACAGAAGGCACGAAGATATCATATTACAGCATCAGTTTAATAACAGGGAAAAGGACGTAAAACCTAGCTAAGATTCATAGCGTCTCCCTTCTATCAACGCTATGCCGCGGGATATGCCGTGTGTAATTCAGATAGGTAAACACCGTCGGAAACAGACCAGAAAATTACATTCACTCGCCCCAAATCCCCACTATCGTAACAAATGGTCCTATCGGTTTAGAATGCCATCAATATTATTAGTTACAAACACTTACTTGCACTCGAAATGCGGCACAGAACGAAATGGATCGAGAGCCAGCAACGTGACAGCCATGTCTTCTTTCTGTCTCCTCGAACTAGCGGACAAGGTACGAGCCACACCAAAATTTGACCCCGTTAAATTTCGCCCATGGGACTAAATATAGAATCTCCTACAGGCCCACACGTGTGCAATATTCCATGCTGACAAAACGGTAGATACTTTCAGACTGTAGTTGAAGGGTACTTGGATTTTTTTTTCAAATCAATAGAGCATGGAATATTGCACACGTGTGGGCCTGTAGGAGATTCTATATTTAGTCCCATGGGCGAAATTTAACGGGGTCAAATTTTGGTGTGGCTCGTACCTTGTCCGCTAGTTCGAGGAGACAGAAAGAAGACATGGCTGTCACGTTGCTGGCTCTCGATCCATTTCGTTCTGTGCCGCATTTCGAGTGCAAGCAAGTGTTTGTAACTAATAATATTGATGGCATTCTAAACCGATAGGACCATTTGTTACGATAGTGGGGATTTGGGGCGAGTGAATGTAATTTTCTGGTCTGTTTCCGACGGTGTTTACCTATCTGAATTACACACGGCATATCCCGCGGCATAGCGTTGATAGAAGGGAGACGCTATGAATCTTAGCTAGTAAAACCACGAGTAAAATATGCTTGGCCTTGCAAACCTTGCTCTCGGCGGTCAACCCGAATCCATTCAATTCCACTGGAGTCACGTGACACGCTGTGAATGGACTGCTCGCCGGGGCCGTTTGTCCATCTTATCGTACGAGGTCCTTTGGTACAAACTTATTAAGTAATCTCTGAAATCTGGTCAACAGGTCTGAACACCGTTTTCTGCCTTCACTCTCTTCCTATACACAGTATGGCTACATATACGCTCGTCTTCAAGCAGCCGGTGACATAAGCAAAAGTCAAAATTCACGGGCGATTGGTGTATTTGGAGACCATACATGCACAGTGATAATGCAAATCCCCATAGTGAAAATGATTATGTAGTTTGTTATACAGACTGCTGGAACTGGCGGAAATAGGCTACTCACCAGGATTACCTCCAAACTAAACCAAACAACGGAAGAGAGACGATTTACTAAAGCACAAACACGTACGTTCCTTCGGAATTGTGAAAATACAAATACGAGCACCTGCTTATATAGCAATCCGATAAAGTCGTGTGCAAACTGTGTTTTATATATCACTCTTCATACCACACGACACGAAACTTCCACTTCTGACCCCTGACTTGATACAGATTGCCATGTGCAAGCGTCTATTTAAGTACCCATCGTTTGATATGATTGACGGACATGGTCGTTTTTGCGGCAAGGCTTTGGTGTTAGACCTCCCATTGAAAAGGTAATATCCTGGACAAAAGACTGACAATACAAGTTGCATCAGATCCTTTGTCAATTATATTTCGTGGGTCTTACACCAAATCGTTGCCGTTTTTGCTCCCAGTGTTCAATCTAGTCAGTTTGAACGGGTTAGGACCAGCCGTCGCAGTTCGGGGTATCATTATCTGATATTACCACGATCGAATGCACTTTTAACGATAAATTGATACATGGAATATGTCACTAAAATCTATTCGCATCTCTGGAAAAACACATTGACGAGTTTACATTTAAGGATTTGCATCAATTTATTTATTTAAAAAAAACAACTGAAACGCGTTACTGTTACTTCGTTACTTTGCCGGTGTATTACCTTTGAAAACTTGATGACAATAATTAATCAGTAACCATGGTAACATGAAAGGTTTTTTACACAACTATTTTACCGCTGATGAAATTCTTAAACACATAGTCTGGTCAGTAAGTGCAAGCATTGCATTGTTAGAAAATCAAGATAAAAAAGGAATTTTGCCAGAATCCAGACATAGACACTGTTTAGCTAATTTCAGGAAATATTTTGCATATTATAGAATTCTAACTATCTCAGCATTTGAAACGGCATTATACGGACATGTTTCGTCAAAAGATTCAGTTCACTGCCCGAATTATGAAATATTCGGTCGAAAACGCTTGCATGGGAAGATATGAGATAGCCTTACCCTGTAGAAGTCGGTGGCAAGTATGCATATGCTATAAGTAACAGTTTAGGAAATAAACTGATGTAGTAAATCTTGTTGAACATGGAAAAGCTAACTGACAAGTTGTATTGCAAGCGGTGCGCCCAAATGACAGAGCACTGGAACGAGCAGTGTTATCAGAAGTTCATTATGGGTAATGAATGTCTGGTGTTATCAATTCTGTCCGCACATAGTCATTAAGGATAAGGAGGTTAGGGAATTTGGCTTAATGTCACACTCAATTTTGTTTCACTCATATGGTGACAGTCACTTTGGTTGGTGGAGGAAGCCGGAGTACCTGGAGAGAACCACCGCCCTTCGGCAAGTAACTGACAAACTTTCACACAAGGACCAGCTGGGCTCGAACCCGTGCCGGTTCAGCGGTGTGAAGCTAGCGGTCACCAGCGAAGCGCCTTAGACCACTCGGCCGCCGAGGGCCCTTAAGGATAAGGGGGAGGATCCAGTTTCCAGCACTAAGTAAAAAAATCCCAATTCCAGGTCTCTCTCTAGAACACAGTAAAACACAGCTTTTACTCACCTCCAATCTCCCGTAGAATGTATAACACGAATACAGCTCAAATTTGGATTCTGGTTAAAAGCGTAGTTTGAAGCATGGAAAATATCACCGTTGAAGTTTCATTGTAAAGATGTAATGATACAATGGTACTTTCTTCACAATGTTGGGATTGCATTTACAGAATTTCAGTCGGAGAGGTGGTTTGACTTTGAATGTAATTTGTACATTATTTGTTCATACTAAACTACATCAACTGCTTGTCGGACCTCAGTGTAGTGTTAAAATATCGTTCTATACATTTTTCATTGTATTTTGCGTTATATTTCACCAGAAATTTGATTCGTAGATTTGACTATGAATGTGATATTTTGAATAATTCAACCTCGACATTTTAAATGAGTTATATATTCTAAGGCAGATTGGTGGTTAGTAAAAACTGTGTTTTACGATGTTTTACTGACAAACTTGGAATTGGGATTTCTAAGTTGGTGTTGGAAACTGGATTCTCCCCCTTATACTTAAGGGACGGATAAACCAGCAATTATTTGAAAGCCGGGTACCCGGTAATAGGAAATAGTCTGTTATTGTGTGTATTCTGGATACTATAAAGTCATATATTAAAATGTTCCCGTCCCATGGAGAATCTCAAGTTTGACATGCAAGTAAATATGCAGAGGTTCACAAAGAAAAAAATGCACAACACTGAAAGTACTTTAAAAGATTTTAAATTGTCTATGCAACAACAACGACTATGTCAGAAAAGAAAAATTGCAATGGAAAGTATCCTTTGAAGATGGAAAGATGGAAAGTATCCATATCAGCTAATATGGAGGGCAGTTTCAAACTGTGTAGCCTTTGGCAAGACCCGAGTCAGTCAGGTACATCCGTTTCACCAAGCTGTTAAGCTTTAACCACACACCAAAACGTTCTGATCCATTGATTATCTCGGAATAATAGAGGATGAAGGTGACTCCGAAAATATTAGCGAAAAGCTTTTTAAAATCAATATTTCGACACATATTTATTCATGCTATCGTCAGGAATGATACACAGCCAGAAAAATGGTAGAGTTCAACACCCAAAAAGGTTTTGAGCTTATCACCAAATAAATAAATTTTCACCGACATCATATATCCCCAACACCATTTATTGGTGTTGAAACAGCATTTTCACTTGTCAGTGAACACCAAAATATGGTGTCGAACCATTTTCAACACAATTGCTTGGTGTTGAACTGCTCTCAACCTCATTGTTTTTGTTCACATTGGTCAACACCATTTCTCAACACCAATTTACGGGTGTTGACCAGCTCTCAACCCCAATAAAAGGTGTTGGGTCAACACCATTTTTTCTGGCTGTGTAGTTTACGACAGGTTCCATGAGTATATTTAAGTTTTATAGAACAATCCCTTTCCGGTTCATTCCATTTTGGGTGATTTCACTGGTCTGCACATTACTCACTATATACTAGTATGTCTGACTGGTTGAATATCTTTTAATTATAGTGTAAAACATATATATACCCATAGAACCTGTTATAAACTATCATTTCTCAAGATATATGCATAAATATATGTCGAAATATTGATCTACAAAATGCACTTCAGTAGTATTTTCGGAATCAAATCCTCCTGTATTTAAATGACAAATGCCTCCTTTGTGGGACAGTCCAACTAGACGTTCAAAGTCCGCATGTGCGAATATTTCACCTGTAAGAATACATGGCGGTACATAGATATCCTCCTCAGCTAGTCGATTATTACAATCGAGCCTATCGCCGGAGTATTCATGGATCACCCATTGACTTCACCAAACGCATCGAGGCCCAATCTGGTGTTGTAACCCCAACCACGACAGAAGGCGGTGTTCAACACAGGGGACTCTGTACGGGTCAGTAAATTCAACGAAGTATTGGAGAAGAGTCACCTTCACAACTGGGCGATGAGCACTTCATGATCAAACGCCGCGTACCTCGACAGTCGCGGGTGTATGAACTGGAAGAGCTTCAGAGGAAGCCACTGGAAGGGACATTTTACGAGAAAGAATTACAACCCGGAGTGAAAACAACAGAAGACTGTAACACAGATCCCAAGACGGTGCACCTCGTGAAATGGCAAGGCTGGCCCAAGTACGTTCAATTCCCGGGTTCGGTCCAACCAGGTTAAACGGCTATATAGTCAGGAAACCCATGGCCTCGAGATGCCTAACATTGTATTTTCACACCCAACACCGTAAATGTCCATGGATGCCCATTGGGTTTAACATTGAAATAACTGAGGCGTATCATAGGCCTTATCTAGGGACAGATGCCACTTGCTGGGCCATAACGTGACCGGGAGTGACCTTTGACCCGGATGTGACATAAGTGACGTCAGCTCCATGTGATCCACATGACGTCATCAGCCTCAACTTCAATGCTAATGAATTTGCCCTTTACATACTACTGACAGTCTTATTTTACCGGATATCTTTTTTTCAGTCACATGCATATAGATATACAGTACATATTTAGAGGATATCCACCGAGTGGCTTTATAATATCAAATTTATTAAACAAGAGTAGTAATGTATATCTTTTCCGAGCCTCCGGCGAGGAAACAATAAATATTACTACTCGAGTTTAATAAATTTGATATTATAAAGCCACGAGGTGAATATTCTATTTATCCCATAAATCATTTCGCAGCAATTTTCGAAAGAAACGTGCACTTTATGTAGAAAGTTTGTTTGCAACCGAATAGAAGTTGTGCGTATTAATACAAATACATTGTAGGTCACGACATTCGGCTAGCTGAGCGCGGAGGGAAAAAAGGGAACAGGTGAAAGAAAGTACTCAACAAATATAGCTCGTTATTCCGACCGAGACATTACCCAACTATAATAATGCATTATTAACCAACGTGTTGTGTCAAAAATTTATAACAATTACATAAGACCTGTTGAGTGAGTCACATATACAGGAGAAAAATCAACAAACTTTCAAACAGCCGATCATCGCATTCCAAAAATAGACGGTGGACATGGTGATCACGCGCTATCTCTGGGGAAAAACTGTGAAAAATTCCGTGAGGATTCACGGCCTCTAAAGTTGTCAATTATATAATACACTGACGCTTGCAAAGACTGTGTTCATTGTTTATGATTAGGATAAAATATAATTTATTGTCAGAGAAATTGTTAATGTTTCATGTTGAATTTTTACGACGCCATCGTGTCTGATATAAATGGTCGAGGATAGTTCCTATGCACTCCAAGGTGTGTTATTTATTGGACTTAGAATTTTTCCATAAATTTTCACATGTTGTTGGGGCACTGTATTTACCCGTCCAACAATTTACGAGCTAGAAAAAACCTGTCCGAAAATAACGAAACTGGCACCGACGGGGATCGAACCCTCCATTCTTCGCTCCATAGTCAAGCATCTTACCCCTGAGCCACGGAAGCAGCTGGAAGCAACCGTTGGATTTTTTTTTATATACCTAACACAAACCCAACCCTAACCCTAACCCCAAAACCCTAAACCTAACCCGTAACCAGTAATATCGATTTAACGCTAATTAGCGCAAATTTGCATCATAATTAGACGTAATCACGCTTAACAGCATTCAGTCACGTGATTTGGTGAAGTCACGTGATTTCATGGCCTAAGGTCACGTGGTTTCATGGCCAAGGCTTACCTGCTTCGAGTGCATAGGAACTATCCTTAACCGATATAAATGACAGTGCTACCGTAAGACTGGTAAATAGCATACCTTTGCCAGGCTCTGACGGACCCGATTCGGTACATGAAACTCTCTCCAGTCTTTCTGCTGGTAAGGAAATTCCATCCCCACTATTTCGACGGTAATTAAATTCCCGTGTTTGTTTACAATTTTTGCGGCACCTTTGCTATCAATTTTGAAAAGATCGTCAATTTTTAGGTTATGGTCGGCCATGTTGAATAGACAACTGGAGCAGACGATTTTATAAAGTAGTTCCGGCAGTTGTAGCTTTTCATTGGTTCAAATTCATCAATGAAATCGCCACCAACCTTTGAAAATACTCGATCATGTATCCCCCATGGGTGATCCCAAATATATTACATGGCTTTATGCAATGGAATTTTACTGATTTATGGGATAAATGCATATATGCTACAATGTATATCATCACGTGATGAACACGAATGATTAACCAACTTCATCACTTGTAAACAAAGATCTATGAAGATAAATATATTACTAGAAAACATTCACATTTGTATATGAATATGATTATTCATGCGGTAATGCACTTTGTGATAAAACCATGAAATTTGGCACGATGATAGATAAACACATACATGTATGATTCATTTCTGAAGAGTCCGGCTCGAAAATCCGTATTTGACCGCCATCTTGGATTTCAAAATGGCCCCCATCAACAACCACAAAGTCGCCTTTCTGCACTTCTGAGACACATAGGATGCCAATTTAAACGGTTATACTCACATTTGCGTACTCCAGGAAGTTGATCAACACCGTTTTGTTGCATAAGAACTGATGGATTTCGAGATGGCGACCGTTTTCTTTTCAAAATGGCTGCAGAGCATCGCTTTTTTTCATCGTTATGTGACTAACGTGAACAGATACACAAACTTCTACTTCTGAGTGGCCTAAAATGTGTTTTTTTATGTCTTTGGACACTGTTTACTTGTGGACACGTGACCCGTGTGCTTACGTTTCCACATGAACAGCTGCAATAAAAGCGCGGTTCAGATACGGCATTCAGGCTACATCTTAGAATCCTCCGTATTCTAAAGTCTGAAAGTGAGGATCCAAGAGAAACTTTTTTCTGTAGACTGATATGGCTGCTCTTCCATCGCAGAACGTCAACTTTACCCACCTTTTACAGGGGTAAAAACGTTCGGTGTCCGGTTATTTTCCTTTCGTTTGACTTGACGAAACGCGAATGGAAATAAATGTAAGCGCGTTCCAAACGAGTATAGGAAACGAAACGTCTTCAATATCGCTCAATTGGTCTTTTATCGAAACGCGTTTCCCTCGTCAAACGCGTTTGCTCTGATCGAAACGCGTTTATGAACGCGTTTTATGAGCGGATTTCGAACGCGTTTCTCTTTTCGTTCAAATCTTTTTCGTTTTATTTTGCAAACCAGGCCAAGAAACCCTCCTGTCGGGGCTTTCTCCCGCTGCTATCGTTAATCCCTGTGCTATGAAATAAATATATGTGGCGTAGCCGTTAATATACTGGGGTAAAACCGTCTGTGCCCGGTAATTTTCTTTTCGTTTAGTTTACACCGTAAACTAATGAAAGCAAACGAAACTACCGGTACAGGCTGTGCCCCACTTTCGAACCTTTCTCACTTCCGGGTCAGTTCAGGTTCACGTCCTAGTTTTCGTGTGACACGAGGGAGATACACAGACAGCTTCTGTGGTCAATATACAGGTAATCTATTAACATTTAAATAACATTTAAGGATAGCTATCCCCTTAGAGGGTCAAAATTGGTCATTTTTGTATATTTCTGTATTGAAATATTCACTATTTCCTCTAACATTTGGTGAAATAATGAAATCAAAATTATAAATAGAAGTGTTTCAATATTACGGTTAAAAATTCAGTTTCCGAGGCAATGGAACAATTAAACAGATTACCTTAGCTTGGGCTTGGCTACTATTATTTTTGTCTGTTAAATTTCCCTTTCCACAACTCATTTCCGCAGTATGGTGGTAAGCTGATTATCTATCAGCCCTACTTGTTTACATTAATCTACCCCCTTCTGGTCAGACACCCACCGTAAAGTGATCTGCACAGGTGTAAACAACTCTCAGCTGAACAAGTTTTTAAAGTTCGAATTGGACTTTAAACCACCTCGATGAAAAAACATAATGTAATAGTTATCCAGAATAAACAGGAATTGGAGTAGGTCCCATTAGACAGATTAAAAATGTATTTGACAATAGAATTCAAGCAAAACAAATGGATTAATTCATCAGATGTATAGCTGGACACATTTTGCCCGATTTCTAGCCTTTCATTTTTGTGCAAAATCCGAGATTTAAATGTTTATTTCTCGAAAAATATCGATGCTACTCTTTTGAAATTTGGCATGCTTGTTACTTATAAGGTGATCTAGACATGTTTATCTCACTTTTTGTAAGTTCGGATTAGTTTTTTAATTATTCAACTTTTAAGACAAACGAAAGTAAAATAGTACGGTTTTTTCAATTTATTTTAGTAAAACCAGGCAAAAATAAATCAAGTTTACTATTTCAAATTGCCTCCTATCAAGGTATACCATCAAAGATGAGCAAGACCAACAGTTTTCATGAAATTTCAAATGAAAAATGGATGCTATTGTTTTCATTTTAATTTTTTTTAAATTGGAATATTTTCTACACAGTAGCAGCGTCGGTAATACAAACCATATAGTTGGAATCCCTACGATGTACGCTTTCATAAAATATATAGTTTATTATGGTTATCTTGTATATTTATTGATACAGACGACAAATTGTCACGGGGGTGCAAAAACTGCCTCTAAGGCGATAGCTATACTTAATTGTCACGATCACATTCAATTTGGTAGATACAATCTCATATTACTGTCGGTCTACCGCGGACTGACAGCAGTTTGCGCTTACTGACGATGTGCCATCTAAAGATTGCCGATCTCTCCCAAAGGAAACAAAGCAAACTTTCGTGAAGTGAATATATGGAATGACCTACCATAAACACAGCAGGTCGACAGTATTTCAGGGCGCTGAGCTATTCTACTACACATTGGACATACCGTTTTCCTAGTTCCGGGTCACCTAAATTTGCGCGCGATCACAGTGACCACGATCAACATAAGTCCATATGAACGCATGACACATGGGCTGGGGACAGGAATCTCGGGGAGGGGGATAGATAATGGAGTGTCATATGATCTTCTATACCTCCTATCCCGGCAGGGGCAAAAAAGGGCAGGGACATTCCAAATAACTCACCGTGCCCTACATTTTGTCATTGGGGTTTTGGGGGGGGGGGAGGGGATTCAGTAATCTGTCATGTTGTTTTTGTTGTTTGTTGGGAAAAGTATGAATATTTCAAAAACATAGCCAGCTGAAACTTAATACTTATATAATCCAGGCTTTTTAATCCAATAGGGGAGAGTGGGGAGACCTGGGACACTATTTCTGTGACGTCACATTATTTCACATTCTGTCCAAAGTATTTAGTTGAGCAAATCAATGCGTGCCATGCTCCAACCTGGGAAGAATAACCATGCAGTGCCACAGTGTTTAAGACACCAAACCGAGTGTGTTAGGATGTGGAGACGATTTCATTTTAGCATATTTTGGGGGAAACTTGGGACAGTGTCGGGAGACATGGGACAAGGAGATGGGAGACATGGGGCAATCGATGTAAAGAGTTCAATGCAATCAAACTAACTTTTTTATTTGAAAAAATAATGGCTCAACATGGAAATGTGAACTTCCTAAAAAATTATCACTTCGCCAACAGAAGGTAATACCATACATATCGAAATATTCTTCGAAAGTGCAGGGAGATATGGGGCACTCTATAGGGAGACACTGTGTCCCAACTCTCCCCTGGGTGCCCAACTTAGAAAAATGGCGATTTTTTTTGAGAAACTGGCCATGTCCTCACACATTCGGTCAGTGTCATGTGTGCCCTATATAAAAGACAATCCTGTGCCAAGATATCGGTATCATATACGTTATATTGCGCCGTATAAACAAATGGGCGTGGCCTCAAATATCTAGCTTTTCAAGTTAAAAAACATAAAAAGAAAGATTTACTCACTTCAATGATTCCAGGAAACACCAGAATTGTAAATGTGGGAGGCGGTATGAAAACCAAACAGCACATGTAAGCTCAGTCTCCATTGCCTTTCACAAGGGTACTAAATAAGGGGTGTCCCAAGTCTCCCCTGTCCCATGTGTCCCCACTCTCCCCTACTGTTTATAACCATTAAAATAAAACGATGTTTTACCCGGCACGTATGTAACCGTGATCGAATGAGTGTCGGCTTCTTACGTCATATCAGAGTTGTCAGCGAATCAGTTGGTGCCTAAATGACACCCAAGTGAGACATTCTCGCCGATTTGGGAACTGACATGTATAAACAAATAGTGCGGAAGTATATACATATATATGAGATTTTAGTGGGTATAACTCTTATTTTGCTAAATTCGGGTACCAATATCTTGGCTAACAGATAGGGCAAATATAAGAGACCTACATAAGAGACTCCCCCTTTTTCCGCAAATCAGGGGCTCTTATCCTGCACCTGTGTACGGACAGGGAGAGTTACTCTCTAAGAAAGTGAAACGGTAATACGAAAATACAAACAAGCGATTAAATAGGGTTACATAAATATATTCGCTGTAAATCAAGCATCGCGGGAAAAAAAGAAATATGCGAAAGCCTTCTTGAAGTCTCCGTCCAGGTCCACACGAACCAAGAAAGCACTGTTCGAGGTAAATGAAGGTTGTAGTATTAGAAAGGCTGCGGAAACAAACAAGTTAGCATACAGTTATCTCCAAAGGAGATTGAGTGGTGATGTAAGCTTTGAGAACAGAAATGGGTCAAAACCTATTCCGTCCAAAGAAGAAGAAGATGTCATCGCTCATTATCTGTCAGAAATGGCACTGAGAAGAATGAGTTTTACCCCATCAGATGTCATGGGTCTCGTGAAGTAGTTCTTGCGCAAAGAAAAGCAAAAAAATCCTTTCGAAAACGATAAACCCGGGTACAGTTGGTATTACGGAATTGTCAGCAGATATGGCCAGCTGTTGGAAAGAAGGAAAGAAACTCCCTTGGAAGCTTCTAGAGCCCGAATGGATGCCTGGTTCCAAAAGTTCAATATATTTCTATCTGACCGAAATCTTTTGGATCAACCACACAGAATTTGGAACACCGATGAGACCGGCTTCACTGTGGGAAGGAAATCCGGTAGTGTCATTGGATCAACCCAAGCAATCCATCCATACGGAATCCCTCCTCTGTCTGGGGTATCTACGAAGAAAAGATTCCCCGTGATATATTGCGGCAGTGCCGAAGGGCAGATGATGCCTCCTTTCATCGTTTTTCCCGACAAGAAGCCCAATAAATTTGACCCACTTGATCGCCCGGTGGTTCTGTTGATCGACAGTGTCAGTTCCCACGTTGATATAGATGCTTTCACGAAGGCAGCATCCAACCAAATAGAAATCTATCGACTCGAACCGAATAGTACTCACCTGATGCAACCTTTAGACCGGCGCGTCTTTGGTCCGCTGAAAACGGCGTAGTACTCCATCGTCAGGACAAATACAGCTGAACACCCCGGAGAGCCAATCGACAAGAGAAACTTCGCTGCGAAATTGGCCGAAGCCCATATGGCATTCTACAAACCAAGCACCGTAGTCAACAATTTCCGGGCTGCAGGTATTTTCCCAGTCAACCGGAACGCCATTCCCAACGACATGCAAAAGCCATCAGCAACATTCGTATCTAATGATGGTGTTTCAGGAGAGTCGGAAAGTAGACGTCAGAAAGGTGATGAAATTGTCCGCACTAGGGCAGCTGATGCGTTTGTGGCCTTCAGTTCAGTCCTGATGACACCCACCCACATCGTGTACGACCAGAGGCTGGAAGAAGGGTACAATGTTAAAGGTCTTTCTCCTGGTTTTCTTGTATATAAGAAACTTAGAGCAAAGGCTATTGGTGAAGTTCCATCAGGTAGTGGGACCAGCTCCCAGCAGAGAGCGGACGTCACTGGTCCCAATCTCGTCCCGGGACCCGCTGGTTTGGAGCTTTTAGCTGCAGTTGCACTGGATGAAAAAGACAGGCGACAGACAAAATCGACGGAAAATACCATCGTTTCGACAAATCTACAGGCTTTGGTAGCGCTCCCACAGGCAAGCGCAGGCAACATAAAGCCAACCAGACTGGTGGATATTTTACCCCAGTGCCTCATATCCTCTGAAGGTATTCGGACAATGGGCCTCAGCAAACTGAAATTTGCAAGGAATAAAAGACAGAGAACCGAAAAAAGAAAACTAAAGAGCAGGAAGAAACGGCGAGAATTGAGGCAAAGAACACAAGGACAGAAGGAGAGGGTCTAAAAAAGGGCAACATTTGCCAGAAAGATCAGCAAATATACATGCCCGGTCTGTGATGGGTCGTAAGAAGAAGAGGTAGCTGCGGAAGTTGAAATGCTGTGAGTCCAATGCGATAGATGTTCCATCTGGATGCACAGAATTTGCATCCCGGTTAATTTCCAATACAATGAAGAGGCATTTCTTCCTGATAACGTTGTTGAGTTTGCTTGTCATGTCTGTTTGCCATAGTATTGCTGCCATATCAAAATTGAACGGTTATGTATCTTTGTGATTTTTCTCATTTCAGGAGACTATACTGCCAGTTGTTCTGTAGAATCTACGCCAATGACGACAGAAATATTCATAAAAGATTCTGTTATCAGGGGGTACCATTTGACTGAAATTACCCCCCCCCCCCCGCTCATAGACCCTCCTTCAAGGCTTGTGGTTGATTTGAAATATACCAATATTCGTGACGAGAATGCCTGTTTAATTTGGATTCCTGAACTTGACACGTTTGGTGCACATTTACATGAGTTTACGACAGACACCAAGCGATGTCTAAAATTGTCGGATGTGGTAGGATTACCTATTGGACATGCACCTTGTGGTCTTGGTGCTACTTTCCGGCAGTTATTGGAGAGTGAGTGCTTGCTTTTTGCAGAACCCACAGCACCACCCACACCAAGCTTCACACCTTGGCCACCCGTGAATGAGAAGGTGGGGTGTTGTAATTCACCCCATGTAGTGCAGATTATAAGCACGAGGAAGCAAGAGCGCTAAATTTGGAAGCTCTAGATAACATGCCAGAGAAATCAGCCATGTCTGTTGTTGTTTAAGGCTTTTTCTGATGTTGCATAACATTTTTTAATATAATGTGCAAGTTCAGATGACACAAGAGACACGCAACTTGGCAGATCGATCAACGAGAACAAGGCATCGAATATTCTTTCCCGTTTGATATAGTTGTACAGCAGGCGCATACTCAAGCAAATAGCATGATTAGATGTAACTTGTTTCCTTTGTATTTTGTTGAAATGCATATTCAGCAGTCTGGCTTTTGATCGCCTGGGTGAGTGAGTGAATAGGGTTTAAAGTCGCTGGTTTCATACGAGTAGTGATTCTCGTTGCAAAGGTGGCGTAAATTTATTCAAATTGGCAAATAAAGCTGTGTCCCGAACGAGAAATTACCCACGTTTGATACTGTGGAAAGTATCATTTTAAGTGACGTAAAACAGCGTCGGCTAACGGTTGAAATAAAGCTTTTGTTTTGCAGGGATCTTTTCAGTATGGAATCAAACGGCAAACGGGTGATTGGAAAATAATCCAATTGCATACGGGAAAGCCAAAAATATACAATAGCTTGGTTCGAACGTTCGTCGACGCCGTTATAGGTCACTTGGACTGAGCTTTACAGTTTATAAGTCGAGTACGTTTCCTCTATGGAACATAAGGTTTTTCGCGCAGAATCGAAAACAATATTATTCACCCCCATAAACGTAACAGCAAGAGGATTTTTTCTCAGGTAAACGCCACACCACCTTTGCCAATATTGAAAGCCTTTTGGTCCTTTCTGGGAATAGTAAGATAATTTGATACACATTCAGACCAGGTATCAATAGTTAATAATATTCTCCAAGCCACGTAAATGTGTGGTTTGTATATACTTTTCCTCGACATTGGAAATATTGCCGTTACTACAGCATGACGAATATTATTAACTACTGATGTTTACTCCACTGGAGTAAAAACGAGTCTTTTTAATTTGTCAATGTGTAATAAAGGTGGCCCTCCACAGTTTCGTAGTAATGGCCCTACTCTAATTTCATAATACGATACACTGCCCTTGTTCTGCTACATCATAATTCTTCTTGTCTGCTTAATAGCTTATATCTATAATGCCATCCCATTCAGTATTATCAACGCTGCAAACGAGTACGTACAAATCGAGTGCTGACTTCGTCTACACGCTGTTCAGGATCATGGAGTAAAGTTTGTCCTGCCTCAGTTATGCCCCTTGGCTGTGCCTAAAAATCGGGACTCATTTACGGGAAGAAAATCTGACAAAAAACGGCAAGGTTGACACCCACTTTTGTTTGCCTTTTTAAGTTGAGACCGGATCAGGGAACGTGAGTAAGAAGTTTAATTGAAATCGCTCTTACAGATTTTTCTGGAAACTGAGCCGAATTTGACCATTTTTCGACATTTTTAAGGGGTTTTCTAGGAAAAATGAAGCAAGCATGGAGGAGAATGTTCGAGTTTAATTTTTCTATAACATAGCAGTGTTATATATTAAAATAATAGTTTCATCATGCTCTTCCAGAAAATATATACATATAAGTGATTTGGGTTGAAGGTTTTACGACTACTGGTGGCCGAAAAACGGACCCATAGTCTTAATGCATTATTATGCATTATCTTAATGTAGACTCCGTTACGCAGCGGAAATGTGTCATCACGCCATATTGTTTAATTTTGACTGCCTTGTTACACCTGAAACGCTATTTTCGGAAGCAGGTGGAAAGAAGACCAGGAGTTCGATTAAAATAATCCACAGTGTGTCCATTATTATACTATTGAGGTTATTGCATACTGTATTCCATACAGGAGTTATCTCCCCCTGGAATGAGATTTCGGTAGATATTATGGCAGAACTAGGTCATATCAAAATGATATCACTTTGCCAGTGTAAATTTTCTTTACAAGAGAACCCATTTACAGTCGATAAAGGATGGAATAGATGTATATTATTATGGTTTTACGAATTATTTTTCAAGTTTCTGAAGTATTTCCCATGTTTCTGGGAGGAAATTCAGTGGAAAATTACCAATAATTTGAATTGGTTCCATCTCTTATTTGCATTTTCCCGTGTTTCTGCTATAATTGGAAAGCGGAAAAGCAACCACGGCCTTCATATTGCCGAATGGATGCACATTATTAAGAAGAAATATGTTAATTTTAAGTTTTGTTCTCGAAAATCCTGCTAGAATTGGCAAAAGTGATCAAAACAAAGATGGGGTAGGGGGAAAGTGATCGGTCGGATTTCCCACAATAATATGTATAACTGGCAAGTGTTGTATACCGCCATACTCGCAAACACTCTGAGATTACGATAAATGTGAATAATTAATTTCGTAAAAAACATCCTGCCCCTTAAGGTTGTCCTCCACAGTTTCGTAGTAATGGCCCCTCTCTAATTTCATAATACGATAGACTGCCCTTGTTCTGCTACATCATAATTCTTCTTGTCTCCTTAATAGCTTATATCTATAATGCCATCCTATTCAGCATTATCAACGCTGCAAACGAGTACGTACAAATCGAGGGCTGGCTTCGTCTACACGCTGATCGGGATCATGGAGTAAAGTTTGTCCTGCCTCAGTTATGCCCCTTGGGTGTGCCTAAAAATCGGGACTCATTTATGGGAAGAAAATCTGACAAAAAACGGTTAGGTTGACACCCACTTTTGTTTGCCTTTTTAAGTTGAGACCGGACCAGGGAACGTGTGTAAGAAGTTTAATTAAAATCGCTCTTACAGATTTTTCTGGAAATTGAGCCGAATTTGACCATTTTTCGACATTTTTAAGTGGCTTTCTAGGCAAAATGAAGCAAGAGTAGTATACAAAGCGTATTTGCATTCCCATTGACCTCAGAAATTTGCATATGACCTCTGTGACGTCACGCGACAGCCAATCAGAAGCGAGTATGTGATCAGTGTCACATGGGGTGTGGTGGTGGTGGGTGGTGAGTTTAAGATGGCGGCTGTGGTGGTGGTGGGTGGTGGGTTTAAGATGGCGGCTGTGGTGGTGGGTGGTGGGTTTAAGATGGCGGCTGTGGTGGTGGGTGGTGGGTTTAAGATGGCGGCTGGTGGTGGTGGTGGGTGGTGGGTTTAAGATGGCGGCTGTGGTGGTGGTGGGTGGTGGGTTTAAGATGGCGGCTGTGGTGGTGGTGGGTGGTGGGTTTAAGATGGCGGCTGTGGTGGTGGTGGGTGGTGGGTTTAAGATGGCGGATTGTAGAAAAACGTATAAAAGGAGGCGATTTTTAGGGGAGGGAGTATTCATTGCACTACCCTGCGGAGCACTCTGACTTACCTGACCTGACCAGCCTGCCTGCCTGCTTCACCTCTAGTCTGCTTCACCTCTAGCCAGCCAGCCAGCCAGCCTGCTTGCCTGTTTGTATGAGCTGTGGAGAACCTTTTACTTTTTTTCATTTTACCAGTGCAAATTCACCAGACTTTTACACCGTGGCAGTTGCTCATCAGCCTGAGCCCATAGTCATGGCGTCATCATCATTTTTAGTGAGGCTTGGAAAGTACCGTGTTCGTCTGATTGATGAGATGCAGCATGTGGGTGAATTATGTGATTTCCTTATGGAGGAAAACATACTTCTGAAACAGCGTGTCGAAGATATCATGGCTGAGAAAACCACTTCAGCACAAAACACAGCCCTCATCGATGGTGTACTGCGCTCTACCCCCTATGCATTTCTAGCCTTCGTGGCGGGATTGAAGATCACGGGAAATGAAGAACTAGCAGATCTACTTGAAGCCGACGTTATACAAGATGATGATATCTTAGTCATGGATACCACCGAAGAGCGTACAGTTGGCAAACGTACGCACCCAGCGTCTGGTGTACCTGCCAAACGTGCTGCACGATCCAAACGTGCTGCACGATCCAAACGACCTCGACTAACACCTTTAGAAATACCTGAGTCAGTGCTTCAGCCAGTACTCCAGCAAGAGCCTGAGCCTGTGAAAGAAGAAGAGGTGCAACTTCCTATGTCTGTGCAGGATATCAATAACATTATTCAGCAGGCCTACCAGGCAGCCCACAAGGACATTTGGGAGCTCTCAGCCTATTTAACTGTGAGTGTCAAAGACGAAGAAGTGCATTTTAACGCATCGGGCTTTAACGACAGACCCGGTAGGCATATTGCCATGAACTTAGACACCTGGCAAAAACTGGAGACCCTTGATTACGCCATCGATGCGGTTATTCGCGACCAGGGGAGTGACGAAGCGAAATTTTATGTGGGTGACGACATCTTTGTCAGCTGTGCCTATTTCAACGACCAGCTCCTGGTGCATATCCGTAAATGGAAAATGAGGTTAGATACGCAAGAGCGTGCTCCTTGTCCTCAGGGTGTAACCTTGAAATTAACGGCGTGGCGGAAGTTGCAGAGTGTCACAGCTTCAATTCGTCAAGCTCTGGCTTACCAGGTGTCTCACTATATTTATAAGAAGTACATCGACTCAGTCCTGGATCTGATCAGACCTCAAATTCGACACTTGCGTATCCAAGCATGTGCAGGCTGTAAAAATAACAGTCCGATAAACCAGCATACGTGTGTGGACACTAGTGTACCCTCATACGCACTGATCACTGAGGCACTACAGGCCGTGACCGAGGCGCAAATTGCCCTGAGAGTGGAAGCTGCCTGCCCTCCCAAAATTCCACGTGAAGAGATTACTATCTACATCTACGTGCACCAGGGGCGCAAAGGCGATGATGAGTTCAAACAAGTCTTGTTGCAGAACTATTGAACAAGTGTTATGTTGAAAAACATTTACCGTATTCCTACACGTTCATTGAAGTGGCTTGAGAGCGTATAATTGTATTAAAACTTCACAGGTTTTTTTTACTGTTAATTGTATTAAAATTCAATACTCAGAGTTGAACACGTTCATTCTATTGTCTTGTTGTATAAATATTGAGCATTTTCAAGTTTTATTGCATTGGAACATTCAGACATTATCATCTGCCAGTCTTGCTCAAGCTGAAAATACGGCTTCTCTATCTCTTCACGTATTCCTACACTATGTTCATTTTATGTTCATTGTGCATTGAAGCGCCTTCATAGCGTATAATTGTATTAAAATTCAATACCCTGGTGAACACGTTCATTCTATTTCTGTTAATAAAAAAATAGTAGAAAAATAAAAAAATGGTTGTTAGTGTTCATTGTTTTTTAATAAATTTCAGTCCGTTATAATTCGGGCTGTAATGTTATTCCTTTACTGGTCGGTAAAATTAGTAACATGTCGCACAGGGTAGCCAACGACAAAAAACATCCTCCGCCCTTCCTCTTTCTAGTACTCCCAAGCCCCTGTGCGAGTTCAAATAATTTCAGGCCGTTATCATTCGGGCTGTAATGTTAATTACTGAGAAGTGTAAAATTAGTAACATGTCGATTTTCTAGTCCCAAACCCCTGTGCTGGTTTCAATAATTTCAGTCCGTTATTATTCGGGCTGTAATGTTAAAAAAAAATTAAAAATTTGTAAAAAAAAATTTTCATAGAGGAAAGGGTGAAGGGAGCTGGTGTTAATTTTTTGGGTGCTTTTTGAGTTAGAAGTTTTCCCTTTCGGAAAGATGGAGTGGCTCTGAAAAGAGCCTTTGGAAAAGTGTTACGACACTTGTTTTAGGAGCGGTAAATTCTCTTTACCCCGGCTACCTGCTTTCTACACACGGGACACTTGATCTTTAAATGTTGTTCGTCCGTTTCAGCGCAGTGACACATGTCCCCTATACATGTTAGCTTCACCCAGCATTCTTCACATAGGCATAAATGCCCGCACGGAAATAGGGCGTACAGGCTTCCTTCCTCTGTACACACACTGCAGCTTGATTTACTTTGTTCCTTCTGTAGAGCTTCTTCTTGTTTTAAAATCATAACGTCCATTTGAACAATGTCTTGTCTCATGCCATTAATCTGTTCGTTGAGGCGGGTTACTTCGGCCCAAGAGCATGGTGATGGTAGTGATGTTGTTGTTGTTGTTGTTGTTGTTTCGTTAGCCGATGTGGTTTCGCAAGCCGACGTCGTTATAATCGGAGTTTGAGTAGCCGTTGTATTTGCTGGAGGTCTGTTACTGTTTAACCAGGGGAGTTCTTCTTCCTCATCAGTTATATCCGCATCAGTTATATCCTGATCTTCTTCCAGCACCACCCTCCTGATTTCTTGGTCTTGTTCTTGATTTCGTTGTCTTATCAATCTCGCATCTTCTTCTATTACTTCCCTCCGCAGCTCTTCCAGTTGTTCTTCACTTCGCCGTATGATCGTCTCATCGGCAATAACCTGCCGAAAGCTTGTAATTATTGCCACTCCACCATTGTTATGTTCATCTCCACTCGTAATCACCTCTCTGTGTTCTCTAGGGTCTCTCGGATCGGTGAAGAGTCTTCGTCTTGTACCCATGATTGTAGTTGTGAATAACTGACAAGATACTACGCGTTATTTATAGTCTAGGCGGCTGTGGTGGTGGTGGGTGGTGGGTTTAAGATGGCGGCTGTGGTGGTGGTGGGTGGTGGGTTTAAGATGGCGGCTGTGGTGGTGGTGGGTGGTGGGTTTAAGATGGCGGCCGGTGTGAGTGAGTGCAAGATGGCGGTATCTGCTAAAAAAAAATTGTGTTTTATTTTTCCAACTTTAAAACGGGGTCTCATTTTTTGCAATAAATGTGAGTTCACTGCAGCATGTTTATCGAAAAGGGAAAAAACTAGGAAATTTTTTCTCCATTTCACACCCCATAGCTGTACTCACATTTTTTCCTGCACACTGTATAGTGCTGTGTTACCGTTGCTCAAGGGTAAACATTTCCTAGTTTTCTTTCTTTCGATAAACCAGCTACAATTTTTAGGGTCACATTATAAGGCTGTGAGCAACAAACTTCACGTATTTTTAGCCAGGAAAATCCATTTATTTCCAGTGTATCGGGTTTCCCACACCACCGTACTATAACGTTACGCGTGTAAAAATCGATAAAATTATGAAAAATAGCGGCTTAGTGTAGCGCTATCCTGCTAAATTTTTAAATACTACACCATGAGTTGCCTCAGTTCAACTTGAAATAAAATTTATACGTGCACTGACATTTATTGTAAAATGACAACCGTTTAAAATTGGAAAAGAAACACAAATATTTTGTTCAGCGTAAAAATGTAGACCAAACAGATAGAGCGATTTCACTGACGTCCGCGCCTTACACTATAAATAGCGCGCAGTATTTACAATTATATCAGTGTCTACTAGACGTGCACAGTGATGGAGCCATCCCTGGCTGAAATCATGGATATTGACATATCAGACTTCATCACAAATGATGATAATGAAGTACAAGTGTTCGACAACATCATTAATGTGGTACATGACGAACCATGGTTGGATGCTATAATGGAAGACTTATTTACACCTCAACCCCGGTACCATCCTGCAGCAGCCACACCGCATCTTCGAGACCTCACAGCAGCCACACCGCATCTTAGTGACTTCCCAGCAGCCACACCGCATCTTAGTGACTTCCCAGCAGCGACATCGGATCTTACCCCAGTCGAATACCAATGTTTTGACGACATAGACCGCGTGTTAGAAACTATGTTGAAACAACAACAACAAAGCCCCCAAGCTAAAGGAAAAGCAGGAGAAACGGGACAAGAAGAAACAGAAACCGAAACTACCGACACAGAAACCGAAACTACCGACACAGAAACAGAACAAGAAGATGAGGAGAAGAGGAAAGACTTAAAAACCACAGTACCCGAAAAAAGGAAAGACTCATGAAAAAACAGGAAAGACCCCAGAAAAAAACAGGAAAGACACCAGAAGCGGTAGAAAAGACGTCAGAAGCAATAGAAATAGGCAAGAGGCAAGAAAAAACAGAAAAGACGCGAGAAAAAAGAGAATAAGAGAGAATACAAGAAAAATAAGCCAAAAAGAAAACGAAGACGTCATCCACTACGTTTCCGCAATATCAACAACAACACTGGCATCCAACGCAGAACGCCAAGCAGTCTCTTATTTACACTGCGTGCAATGCTGTAACCAGTTCGCTAAATACGCTATTTTCCCTTGTGGGCATCAAGCCTTGTGTGTGGCTTGTATACATCGACATGCTCAAATACCAGTGTGTGCGGACGCTTACAAATCCCTAGTGTGTGAATTCATAGCCTTGACATGTCCGGTGTGTACTGAGAGAAGACAACGCCAACAGCCCCCAACTATGTAATCGCTTACATATTTCAAAGGCCCTTTTCAGGGCCACCCCATCTTTCCGAAAGGGGAAACTTCTAACATGAAAAGCACAAAAATAAAAAAAAATAACATCAACTCCCACACACACACACATATATAAAAACACCTAGCCCTCTTATAAATTTCAGTCCGTTATTATTCGGGCTGTAATGTTTATTCCTTTACTGGTGGACAACAACAGTGACAAATGTCCCCCTCCTCCCCTTTCCCCCTGCCCCCTCACCCACTGGTTCAAATAAATTTCAGTCCGTTATGATTCGGGCTGTAATATTAATTACTGAGAGAGAAAAAAAATTGTAAAATTAGTAACATGTCGCACAGGGTCGCCAACGACAAAAACATCTCCCTCCCTTCTCCCCCTTCTCCCCCCTTTTCCCTCTTTTCTATGTCAACGACAGTGACAAATGTCCCCCTCCTCCCCTTTTCCCCCTTCCCCCTTCCCCCTCACCCAATAAATTTCAGTCCGTTATGATTCGGGCATATTATTCGGGCTGTAATGTTTATTCCTTTACTGGTCGACAACAACAGTGACAAATGTCCCCCTCCTCCCCTTTCCCCCTTCCCCCTCACCCACTGGTTCAAATAAATTTCAGTCCGTTATGATTCGGGCTGTAATATTAATTACTGAGAGAGAATTTTTTTTGTAAAATTAGTAACATGTCGCACAGGGTCGCCAACGACAAAAACATGTCCCCCTCCTCCCTCCCCCTCTCCCCCTCTCCCCCTCCTCCCCCTGGTTCAAATAAATTTCAGTCCGTTATGATTCGGGCTGTAATATTAATTACTGAGAGAGAAAAAAAAAATTGTAAAATTAGTAACATGTCGCCCAGGGTCGCCAACGACAAAAACATCCCCCTCTCCCCCTCTCCCCCTCCTCCCCCTGGTTCAAATAAATTTCAGTCCGTTATGATTCGGGCTGTAATATTAATTACTGAGAGAGAGAGAGAAAAAAGAAAAAAAACCTGTGTTTGTAAGAGAGAGATTGGTCCTGACAAGGACCGTTAATATCGGGCAGGGGTTGTTTTTTGGTGTTGCAGTTTGCTAATAGAATAAAGAGGGATAATGTGGGACCTGTGCTTTGAAAAATTTGTGCCAAGTTATTAGAAGCTCTCTTTCGATAGCATTGGTTGGCCCTGATAAGGGACGTTAGAGTTCAATTTGATCACCCTGTTTTCTTCAGGAGGGAGTTTTCTTGTCTACTCCCCTCACATGTTGCTCACAGAGAAATAGCTATAGGGTGTCAACGTGTATTTATAAACACTACCCTCTTCTTCTTCTTCTTCTTGTGGACAGATGGGGAGGTCCTCCAGGAAGTTAGCGGCGGCTATTGTCTGTTGTTGTTGGTTCTCCTGTTCTTCAAAAATGATGGTGGGGAGGTCTTGCAAGGGAAAATCCACGGGCGCTGTTATATTTTCATCCACATAGTCGTCGTCCGGCTGGACTGCTGGCTCTTCTTGTGGACGAGGGAGGAGTGGGAGGGCGCATCTCTCTCTGCATGGTGGCCTGTAGTAATTCCAACCACCCCTCCTCGCTGATGGTTCTGGATGAATTAATTAGTCTTCTTAAATTTTCCGCTGTTCCTCTTCCTTCTCCCGATACACTGTCTTGGTTCTTGTTCAGTGTGGCACTCCATTCTGTGAATTCGCACAACCAGAATGCTTTAACGGCGTCCAGCATCGCCTTCTTCTGGCGTCGAGATATCGTTCTCTGTCGCCGGCGGGAGGCCTTGGTGGAGGTGGTAGCCATTGTCGCTATTCCGTGGCTCATTTTCTTCTCTCTGTTCATATGTTGTCATCTGGCAGTGAAAGGTTTTGGAATGACCCGCATCAAGCTGGGCGCTAGCTTATATAAAAATTTCGCGGACCTCAGCGAAATCGCTCTATCTGTTTGGTCTATATTTTTACGCTGAACAAAATATTTGTGTTTCTTTTCCAATTTTAAACGGTTGTCATTTTACAATAAATGTCAGTGCACATATAAATTTTATTTCAAGTTGAACTAAGGCAACTCATGGTGTAGTATTTAAAAATTTAGCAGGATAGCGCTACACTAAGCCGCTATTTTTCATAATTTTATCGATTTTTACACGCGTAACGTTATAGTACGGTAGTGTGGAAAACCCGGTACACTGCAAATAAATGGGTTTTCCTGGCTAAAAATACGTCAAGTATATTGCTCACAGCCTTATAATATCACCCTGAAAATTGTAACTGGTTTATCGAGAGAAAACTATAAAAACTATAGAAAAAATAGCCTTCGTTTCAGTGCAAGAAGGCCAACGTGCAGAGTTCCCAATCATTTTGGTGCGCTGTGGATCACGCCATCTAGCGGTCGTCACAGGCACTGAGAATGGAATGTCTATCGGCTTGAAAGGGGTCATCTGTTAATAACCAATAGGCCGGTGAAGCATTTTGGAGACGATTTCAATGTTGTCTTCTCTCCCACCTGTGCGCGAATTCTTAATTGTTACAGTCCAGGCACAAATGACACGCAGATGTAGCGTCACAAAATGTTCTGAAGTATATTTATCTTGGAGCGCGCGCCTACAAAATTGCATTGTAATGTCAATTTAATTATTTTCTAGAACAGCATATGATACGAATTTTATTACGATGAAATATTTTTTTTTTACTCACGGGTCATTAGCAAGAATCCATATATACACATTTGCCTGGACGGTGTTTTGTCATTCACCACTATGGCAGCGCACGGAACGGAGCTCGCCTTCTTCCAACTCACGTCTGATGTCATTCTCATCGTCTATGATCATGAACTGCAGCTCATCGAAGAACATCCCCGAGAAGTGAAACTATGTTTAAGCCTACCAGGCTGGACTCTATTGACACGGTTGTTACAGGGAAAAGAGCCCGAAGTGGATTTCATGCACGTGAGAGTCGGTGTTTACCTGCGAAGTGGTAGAGATGATTCTTTTTTCCCCGGTTAGAACAGTGTGGTGGTACCGCTATCCTACTCCGGCCGGCATTATGGCAGGCGCTGAAAGCTATTATCACCGACGTCCACGACGTACTCTACCCTGAGGCCAACTCTGTAGCCACGCGCACTCTTACACCGGACTGTACCCTATTGTTATACCCCCAACGCGTGGAGCTCATCGATGACGATAGTCGGTGTTGGTGTACGTCTGAACCCGCGCGTGTCTCTTTATCCCCGGAAGGCTGGATTACCTTGAAACGTGTGTTATGCGGTGACCTCGACGGAGATAGCATTCACCTGTGTGACGATGTCTACATTTTCCGCGGTCCCTATTTTGCTCGACTCCTCTGTCTCAAGCGAGGGGGTTTTACTCTGGACCCCGATCTATGGACGGCTTTGCAACAAGTAGTGCCCATGGTCGATGAAGTACTCTCTCCACAGGAGCCTCTCACAGAATAGTACGACTCATGTCTGTACCTGACACTATAAATACCAGGGGTGACACAGAGTGTGTGTCATTCACCGTTCGACATTTAGAGCAAGCATGTCATCCGACCTACGAGCCATTCTCCCCCTTATACCCCAGGTGGGGTTATACGTCTATGAAGATAAAGTCATCCTGGTGAAAGACTGTGGAGCTATTTGCTGGGCGCCCGCTGAGACTCTATCGAATACGGTGACGCTACAGCGTGACGGCTGGACTAAATTTAAACGGGTGTTGAGCGGTGAGTTCGACGGACACCTCATCCACATAGACAATGCCATCTACGTATATACCGTACCTCCCCTCTTCTCACGCCTGGGCCGCTACCAAGACCCTACGCGAAGTTTAATCCTAGGCCCCTCTCTGTGGTCAGCCTTGGAGAAAGTAGTGCCTATTGTGGACCAGCTGTTTACACCGGACGAACGATCACCAGACGAATTGGCGTGGGCTCGTGCTATGGAGGACGCGCTGGCTGAACCCCATGAAAAACAACATGAACCCGATACAGCCGGGGAAGACGAAAGTACTATATCTATAGGATGCACAGAGGCTAGAGTGTCAGTGTCACCTGATGAAGCGAACACACATGACGGGGACCCAGAGGCACCCCGATGAGGGGTAAGAAGACCGTAATGAGGCGGTCCCGAAAGGGAAAAACGGGGTCAGCATCTACAGTGAACAAGGTGTTAACCGATTTGTATTACAACCCTACCAGTCCAGCCGCGTATAGCGCTGTGGGAGCGCTCGCTCGAGCTGTCCATTCCCAAGGCATTAGTCGAACTGAAGTTCGAGACTGGTTAAAAACCCAAGACACTTATAGTTTACATCGAGCAGCCCGACGACATTTTCGCCGTAACCGAGTCATCGTAGGAGGCATAGACGCGCAATGGCAGGCTGATTTAGTGGATATGAGTCGATTTGCACCTCACAATGATGGACATCGGTACATATTGACCTGTATCGATATTTTATTCAAGACGGGGCGCAAACCCCTTTATTTGCAAACGGATGAAGGTACAGAATTTCTCAACCGACCCTTTCAAGCCTTTCTTAAGAAACAGAAGGTATTTTTCTTCCATACGTACAACGAGACCAAAGCCTCTGTGGTGGAACGATTCAATCGCACCTTCAAAGGACGAATGTACAAGTATTTTACCGCCCAAAACACCCGACGGTACATCGATGTACTACCTCAACTGGTGCAAGGGTACAATCGAGCCTATCATCGCAGTATCCAGCGAGCCCCTCTCGATGTGACAGAACGCAACGAACATCAAGTGCGTGGTACGCTGTACTCACCCAGTCCACCATCACTCACATCACCCCGTTACAAACGCGGAGATGTGGTACGGATCAGTAAAGTGAAAGGCCAATTTGAGAAAAGTTACTTGCCCAACTGGAGTGACGAGCACTTTGTCATCGTTCGCCATAAACCTCGACAGCCACACGTCTATCAACTGGAAGATCTACAAGGAGAAACACTGCAAGGCACGTTTTACGAAGCAGAATTACAACCCATAGTGAAAACACCGAAAGACTACTACACGGTGGAAAAGATTTTGAAAACGGAACGTCGACGTGGCATCCCCTATCATTTCGTCAAATGGCAAGGATGGCCCCGTTCGTTTAATTCCTGGGTGTCAGGCCGTGACATGAAACGTCTATAAATTCTAACCCCTATCACCGCCATCCTTCAGTGTAGGGTTGTACCATGGATAGTGCACATCTACCCTTACTGTTACGAACTCGAAAAGCACAAGTGGGTACTATAGTGTGTCTAGTAGTGCTTGTGGGTACGTTATTTGGAGGCGTGTTCTACGATTTGGCGTACGTGATATCCTGTTTCAACACCCTGCGTCCCACAATTCCACCTCAGTCATCCACGAATTCGACCACCACCACTACGACGCTGCCTACGCCATCCAAGACGTCAAGGTACCGTCACGTATCAACCCAGACACCCACGTCTACCACGCCGTCTACTCCATCCACCACATCACCTGACCGCCACATCCATCCACTCACGCCTACCACGCCCCGTACTACTACTACTACGACGCTGCGTACTACGACGCCACGTGATCCTCCGTTACCCCTGAGAAGCGACGATCCTTCCAGTCCATCATCACCACCACCACCTAGTACCACCACCACCACCACTACCACTCCTACGACGCTAAACACATTTAGAGTGCGCGAATCACGTTTACCACGGCAACGGTACCCGTTCGACTACGATCCCCGGTGGGATCCACGAGCACGGTGGTGGGCCTCTGAACGCCGAGCGCAAATCACCAAATAAAAAAAAAAAAACACAAAAAACTATGGATCCTCGGTGGCAGCATCCTTTCACGTGTCTCATCGCTGGACCGACAGGGTCGGGAAAAACACACTTCGTTCAGCGTCTCATCCAACACGGGTCAGCCCTTTATTTCACCTCCTCTAGCTCGCATCCTGTGGTGTTATGGAGCTTGGCAACCCACGTACGAGGAACTGGCACGTGTTCCGGGACTCACCTTAATGGAAGGCTTACCCCCTGAGGATACACCCAAAGACACGTTGGTGGTGGTGGACGATCTCATGACGGAAACGGACAGTCGAATCACCCGTCTCTTTACGAAAGGAAGCCATCATCGTCGGTTGAGCATCATCTACATCGTGCAGAATCTCTTCAGTAAGAACAAAGAGTACAGGAACATTAGTTTGAATGCTCAGTATGTGGTGTTATTCAAAAACCCCAGAGACGCTTCCCAAATTACGCACCTGGCCCAACAGATGTACCCTAAAAACACGGCCTTTGTACGAGAAGCCTTTGAAGATGCTACCCAACGAGCTCACGGGTATCTACTCATCGACTTGAAACAAGACACTCCCTCATCCCTTCGATTGCGTACCCACATTTTCCCCGGCGAGGTGCAGACGGTGTACACACCCAAATAAAAGAAGAAGACAATCCACTCTAGCCGTCACTCATCATGTCTGCACGGGTACGCAAGCACGCGCCGGCCCTCCGCGTATTACGCAGCGCGCCACCGGAGGTGGGCCGGGCCCTGGTGCGCGGGGCGGATCCCGACTTGGTACGGTGTTTGTGTGAAGTGGCGCATAATGTGTTAAAAGGCAATGTTCCGCTCAGTCCTCCGCAGAAAGGGAAATTGCAACGGCACAAGGCGGGTCTCCGAACGTTGGTGAAGAAGACGGGTAGTGTGAAGAAAAAGAAACAGGTGTTACAGCGAGGTGGATTTCTCGGCGCACTCCTCGCACCCTTAGCCGCTACTGTACTGGGGCCGTTACTAGGCTCCATCTTGGGACGCTAACGGCATGGAACATACGAAAAAAATGATGCTGGTGGAACCTCGACTGTTACAGAGTTTGCAATCACCCTATCCCGTGCCTGCCACAGTGCAACAACTGCAGTCTCTGGATGAAGAGATGAATAGTATACTCCAACGTCGACTACCCGATCACGAGAAAATTCAACTCTACCATAATACGCTGAACCGGTACCAGACGTTTATGGATCAATATAGAGGGAGTAGTAGTAGTAGTAGTAGTACACCACAACTACCCACAACGCCCACAACGCCTACACTCACACCCCCGCCATCCTCATCTTCTGCCTCACCTCAGCTGGAACAGGAAGTGTTGGCCAGTGTGCCTAAAGCCTTCAAGACCAAGGCGCGTTTATTGTTGGACCGGGTGAAACAGAATGCCGATATGGGTTGGAACGCTGAAGGCAAACTACTGATTCGAAACCAAGTGGTACCGGGATCTCATATGACGGATTTAATCAACGATATGGTACGTTCTCGCAAACACTCTAATCCACCGGGCTGGGAAGCCTTTGCTCAGGGATTAAAAGACACACACACTCCTCAAGAATTGGTAGGAAATCGTGACCGCTGGAAGTGGATGCAAGCACCCTCTCGACTTCCTCCTGCCTGGGAACGTGAATGGCAACCTCAGACGCCGCCCAAAACACCCTCACGGCGGGCACCTACTTCGTCACCCCTTTTACCACGCCATCCCCTGCGAACCCCCAGAGCTAAGTCACCGCGACGATCACGACGCCGAGGTCAGCCGCCCAAGGCCTGGGAACCTTACTAAGGGGTACCTTACTAAGGGAGGATGACCTCCCTATAAAAACCCGGTGCGTTTTACCTGACGTTGCCCAGTAATAGTTCACTCGATGTGTTTCCTGACAACACCTTGGCCAAGTATGTCAATCAATTACCACAACAGTTACATTTACCGGGTCGGTGGGAATGTGGACTGGTAGATATTCAGTACCCTTACTCGTGGTACAACGTACGAGACCAAGAAGTATGGTACGAAGTGACGTACGAAGGCAAAGTCACCAAACTCATTCTCCCCGAAGGCCAATACGATACGCCCCAGAAGTTCATAGAGGGTCTGCTGTCCTTGTTGGAGTACAAGTCTCTACGGGAGGCCACGAATAAATCAAAACCCCTGCAAGTCTACCCTTTCAAGAATCACATAATCTTGACTGTCAACCCACACAACGACAAGGCCTGTATCCTGCTGAGCCCTAACGTGACTGTGACACTCAGTCCTACACTACAGCAAATGTTAGGTCTGCCTTTCAGAGTGTACCCGGGGCCCACCACCGACAACGGTGACGATGTGATGGATATGAAAGTAGGCATGTACGCACTCTACGTCTACTCGGACGCAGTGGACAACCATATTGTGGGTGATGTGAACACACCTCTGTTACGGGAGGTGCCCATTAGCAAGTCGTATGGCGATCAAGTCAACCAGAGTTTCAACCATATACTCTACCTGCCCGTACGACATACCGATATCAACACGATCACGGTAGATATAAGAGATGACACGGGACACCCGGTGCCATTCGAACGAGGAAAAGTGGTGCTGACACTTCATTTCCGACAAGCCCGTTCTCCTCACTTCGTATAATGTACGTGCCTTACCAGTGTCATACACCCAGCTATGCCGACTACTACAAGAAACAAACGGGGGAGGCTTGCCCATCTTTAGCGGTGCACGCATGCAACGAGGTCACGGATTGGGAAACATACTGGGCAGCATTGTGAAAACGTTCTTACCCTTGGTGACACGGGGTGTGAAAGCGGTAGGCAAACAAGCGGTACGCAGTGGATTGCGCGTGGCTGGTGACGTGATGGGAGGCACAGCACCCCGACAAGCCTTGAAACGACGGGCTAAAGAAGCCGGTAGCGTCTTGATCGCCAAAGCCCTTAAAAGACAACCCCGGACACAGCGAAGAGTCATTCGACGTCCAACACACCGACGACGCACACCCCGGAGGACTAAGACCCACAAGAAGAAGAAGAAGAGTAGTAGGAGAGACATCTTCGCATAATGGCATTCATTCACTCCGAGTCGTGTCCGTCTACCAACAGTGAATTGGATTTGTGGACTATTCCACCTACCCAAACCAGTGTAGCCGAAGGCCGTTGGGTAGAACATCGACCCCTGGCTAGCCTGACGGGGACGGGCCCTGTGGAATTTACCATAGAAAACAAAGATACAGCCTACCTGGATTTAGCCCACACCTACTTGTACGTGAAAGCCAAAATAGTGGATGCAGCCGGGGGCAACGTAGCGGACGATGCAGTAGTAGGCCCAGTGAATCTTTGGCTGCACTCCTTGTTCCAACAGGTGGATATGAGTCTGAGCGATAAACTCATCAGTACGTCCACCAATACGTACCCGTACAGAGCCTACATGGAGACGCTGTTGTCGTACGGTTCAGATGCCAAAAAATCCCACTTGCAAGCCGCGCTGTACTACAAGGATACACCCGGTTCCATGAATAGCGTGCTGGCTGCCAATAATGGGTTGACCAACCGCAAAAACTTGACAGCCGATAGCAAGTCCGTCGATATGATAGGACGACTCCACGCCGATCTGTTCCTGCAAGACCGCTACATGATGAACGGTGTATCCAACAAGATCAAGTTGATACGTTCCACACCTGCGTTCGCCTTAATGGCCGGTGGAGCGGCCCCCAATTACAAGATCATCCTAGAAGATGCAGCCCTGTTTGTGCGTACGGTAGATTTGCAACAGGGCGTGTTGGTGAGTCACATGGAAGCCTTATCGAAAAAACCAGCCCTGTACCCCATCCGACGAGTACAGACCAAGGTGTTCTCTGTGCCAGGCGGTACGATGATGGCCAATCGTGAAAATTTATTTCTCGGGGATCTCCCTAAACGTATTACCATAGCGTGTGCGACCAACACCGCTTTCAATTGCGCATGGGATGAGAATCCGTTCGCCTTTCAACATTTAAACCTGAACTTTTTGGCACTGCACGTGGCTGGCCATCAAATTCCAGCCCGCCCCTTACAACCGGATTTTGGTAACCAAAACTATGTGCGGAGCTACCTGAACCTGTTTACAGCCACAGGACAAAACAACCAGGACGAAGGAAATACCATCACTCGACGAGACTTTTACCGTGGGTACACACTGTTCGCCTTTGACCTCACTCCCACCTTGGAACACGATCATCAACTGGCCTTGCTGAAGAAAGGAAACCTACGGTTGGAACTGCGTTTCGCTACCGCTCTAGCCCAGACCATTAACGTGATTTGCTACGCCGAGTTTGATAACGTCATCAGCGTGGATCAGCAAAGAAACGTGCTGTGTGACTACGCCAACTAGAGTCATGGATACAGAACAGCTGATGGGTATACTCCAGCGAGATCCGAAGATCCCCTTTCGAGGTGTGTTTCCACGCAATGTGTTTCCCACCCACTCCACCACCCCAGCAGCCTACATCCTGAATACAGACCCGGGGTGTCGACCCGGTGAACATTGGGTAGCTGTGTACGTGGACACCCTAGGCCAAGGCGACTACTTTGATTCCTACGGACTTGCACCCCTACATGTCGATTTGGTGAAATTCATGGACGTCTCTACTACAATGTGGCGTTGGAATACTCAAAGATTACAAGGACCCTTGAGTAGTGTGTGCGGCCAGTACTGTGTGTTTTATCTCACTCACCGGAGTAGAGGACATTCTATGCCAACCATCGTACACATGTTTGATGATTATTGTCAAGCCGAAGACCGTGATGTCCTGGTCTATGACTGGACGGCCTCTCGTTTTAATGTGCATGCTCCATTTCTCTGGTTAACTTAAAATGCACTGCGCGCAGGCCACTTGTTTTTTTATTATCACGTTATTGTTATGACGTTGTTGTTCTGACGTTCATTGATGTTGAATAAAAATTGATGAAAAAACACAAAAAATGATGGGGGTTTGACTTTTTTTTTTATTTAAGTCCACAAGAAGGTATAGAATAGATACAAATAGAATAGTAGTAGTGGTGGTAAGATTAAGGTACAAAAAAGTTCTGTCAGGAGTAGGATTCGAACCTACGTACGGCAATGCCGACCAGCACTTAATACCAGCGCCTTAGACCACTCGGCCATCCTGACTTTTACATTTGTGTATCAACAGTTATAGTTCGACATTGTTCACAAGTCCAAGTAAGTGGTGCTCACACCATCGGCCAACACTTTTCGTTTCGGGTAAAAGAAAATAAAGGCGTCTCGTTGCTGAATGTACGTCCGCATCTGGTGATCCACCACCCGAAATCCTCGGTTAGTACCACTCGCACTGGCCTGGCTTTGCAGCACGTTCAAGTACAAGGCTTTGTCGATGTTGGCATCGGGCCGGCTCACCCCTTTGCAGCTAAACTTATTTTGGTCTCCTCCTCCGTAACAGTAATACGTCTTGGAGGAGAGACCAATCATAGCATCCCCACTCCACTCCAGCTTGAACAGGCCCGGTGTACGCTTATCGTACTGGTAATGGTCACGTCGAGGTAGCCACTGGTCGCGTTCCGCTTCATACTGGGTACGTAACTCCGGTTTCACCAGGGACTCCTAATCCGCATTAGAGACGGCCATGTAGGCCGAGTCCGTATCCATCTCCATGAGTTGCCAGTCTGATGGATTAAAATACACACCCATGAAATCATACAGAAACTGCAGCATCCTCAGCTTGGCCACCTGATATACCATACATCCAATCTGCAGGGGTAGGTTGTAACGGATAGTCTTCTTGGCTGAAGTAACTTCATAGGTGTCGTCATCGATGACCTCCACGGACCAAAACAGAGGAGAATTCACTTTTTTGCGGGCTTGGACAGTAGTACAAATGTTCACGTTGACGTGCTTATCCTGGTTCGTAACCGTTTTTCCATAATAACCATTGCCAGTCAACTTCCAACATTCACTGATGATGGCCTCACTCGGGTATTCATCACCTTGACGACGGGCCGACGTCACGATGTCGGCATTCTCCGCAAAACAAGCGTCGGGTACGTACTGTATCACTTGATATATTTGGGTAATTTCCAAACCGTGGTTCATGTACCACTGCAGTAAGGGAGTGCCCAGCAAGATTTTCTCGGGTCACATACTACCAATCAACATCCGTCGAGGTTGAGGCAAACACTCGTGTTGCTCCGCATAGGTCCTCATGGTGTCCCCAATATCAGCCCGACCCACCAGCGTGTTCTTAAAGATGGGCGGGCACTGGGCGAAGAGAGGCTTGAGAGTGTCGGGAACATGCAAATCACATTCGACAAAGCCGTAGAGGTCCCCGGAACGAATGGCGTCGAACATCTGTGGCAGACTCAGAAGTCGCCGACGACTCAAGGGGTACTCGCGCTCTTTTAGGAAACGTCGTAAATGGGGCAGGGCCTGGCACATCGTGTGAAATTCACACTCCCACATTTCAATCAAATGGTATCCTCTCTCTTTCACATAATCACCGTTCTCCACCACTTCTTGCCGTAATTCTTCCGGTGTTTTTCCACGTCGTTCGTTGAAGCGTCCAGCGCTGAAATGGCATCCGTGGCCGTGCCAATAGCAACCGTAAAATTGGAATACGGTGGGTGTGCTACCCACCAGGGCAAACCCATCGACGGGAAGTCGACGATCTCCTATGCGCTTCTCTGTGGCGTTGTTTGGTGTCGTATATAAATTCCCCGTCGATAGGCTTCCCAATCCAACCACTGATCAGCCAGATGCTTGTAGGGTGTACGTTGCGGTGTAAAATGCCGATCTTCCGCCAACCAACGTGTATAATGGCCACTGGGCATAGGTTGGGCCAGCGACCACAGGTACAAGGCATTCGCATCGAATCCGATGATCTTAGCACAGGGTTTTCCACTGGGGAGAGTAGTGACGTCCTTCTCGTGATAACGGTGAAAAATAAGACTCGGTCCGCCGACAATGTTCTGCTTTAGACAATCATGCATGTCTGCATCTTTTTGCTGTATCAGCGAGAAGTACGTAGCACACTCTTGAAAAAAATGGCGAAGCGCCAGACCCGGTAAACTCAAGCACTCCTTGAAGATATCGACGTGCATTTGGCGACGAAAGAGTTGCACCATTTTCTCGGCCGCTTCCAGGAAAGGAACCACATCTAGGTTATTATACCATATCAGGAAATCTCGCAAGGTGTGCATATGTTGATCGTTCCATACCTGCTGTAGTTCCCGGTACGTGTCTTCCGGACATTCCACTTGCTTCAAATCATCAAAGAAGGCGTCCCGGGGTGGCAACTGTGTTTCCTGCAAACGGTCAAGCGTTGATATATACGTGTAAGGGAACCTGCCTTTGGTTTGTGCACAGTTATATGCCTTGACCCACTGATCATAGCTACAATTAGGAGCTAAGTAGTTCCGTACATCCAGGAAATGCAGTGATGTGGTAGTGAGGGCCATATGATTATTGATCTTCTTGATCACGGACTTGAGGGTATTCGACTGGGCCAAGTAGGGGTAAAGAAATTCCTTCACCATGTTCAAATCATAGCGTCCCGAATTGAAACCTATCACCGGTAACTGACCTAGATATTGTAAGAAGCGCACTTTCAATTTCTCCGCATACGGTTTCGTTAAAGGCACATCCTGCGGCTGCAGGGGCTGCGACTCGGGCTGCGACTCGGGCTCCGACTCGCACTCGGACTCTTCATCGTCACTAAACGCTACACCCGGTATAGGAATAGTTCTGTACTAGCCGCACTGACTTCCTCTAAATACTCCATCATGCGGATGATCAACTCATGGGAATCCCCCGTGGACACGAAACATACCGGTGCAGCGTCATAGCCAGGTACGTTGCTGGAAATACTGACACTCAGAGGAATATGGCGCTGCGTCCACTGCGTTTTCGCTGAAAACATGTCCATGGGCTCCAACAGGGCCTCAAAATCGTAACACGCCCGGTAGGGAAAATAACGATCCACATCCGGTATGATCACACCCTCATCGGCCAGTTCCTGGAAAATAGTAGGCGCATTATGATACACACCACCCGGATATACGCGCTTGACACTGTTGTCACAGATTTTCTCGTGGCGATGTAAGTCGGTGGAACGGTGAAACACCCGATGGCATTGGGCACAACTGAAAGACTGAGCGTACTGACACATATTGTTGATCAGCGAAAAATGACTCACGCCATTGTCGTCGAACACATTGACTTTCATTGTAGCAGCATACCGTTCTGTTGAACGACGAACCAATTCAGCCACAAATGTATCCTCCTCGCATCGTAATCGGTATACAAAGATATTGATGTTGAACAGTGTTTCCACGTCATCCAAATTCTTGAACGGAACTCCACGGATGTGCCGCTTATCCAAGTCTTGCTGTTGTAAATACTGTTGCCAATAGTCATTGGCCACTCTGTCACAACAATTGGGGTTACACTCGTCCAGATGCACGGCCAAACACCGAAACAGACATTTCCGGTCTTTGTAGGACCCGTGGGTCCCTCCTGTTAATGCATACAGGCCTTTTCGATGAAGCAACCACGGGGGTAGTAGTACAGGAGCACCGATAGGATGATCTCTCATTTTCGTGACGAAAAATGTAACGTTGGTCACCATTTCCACAAGCCATTGGGTATTGGGGCGTTGCAACCGGGCCCATTCCAATGGATCCAACGTAGTCAATTGGTCGAGGAGTGGCTCCAGAGAAATCGCATCCGTCACCGTGAACGGCTGATCAAACACATAGGTATTATTGCTGGGATAATAATACCGCAGCTGGTCTCCTTGTGTCGTAAAATGTACCCGAATGTGATATTCAACTTGAACGCTGTCACCTGATCTGTGAAAATGTTCTCGGCATAGGTAGACAAATACGTGAGGTCCTGCAGTCGATAGTTATACAAGTCCAATAGACGACGGTCACGGTGAAAACAATGGCGTATGGTAGCCCAGTGACGTCGATAAATGTCCCTGACACGCTCGTCTTCAGGCAAGACTTCAACCGGAGGTGCTGCTGGGTCCCAGGGAAAATCTTCTCCACGTCTCATGCTTTCGTCTCATACAAGCGGATAGGCAAGCAGGCAGGCAGGTAAGCAGGCAGGCAGTCAGGTAGGTAGTGCAATGAATACTCCCTAAAAATCGCCTCCTTTTATACGTTTTTCTACAATCCGCCATCTTAAACCCACCACCCACCACCACAGCCGCCATCTTAAACCCACCACCCACCACCACCACAGCCGCCATCTTAAACCCACCACCCACCACCACCACAGCCGCCATCTTAAACCCACCACCCACCACCACCACAGCCGCCATCTTAAACCCACCACCCACCACCACCACAGCCGCCATCTTAAACCCACCACCCACCACCACCACAGCCGCCATCTTAAACCCACCACCCACCACCACCACAGCCGCCATCTTAAACCCACCACCCACCACCACCACAGCCGCCATCTTAAATCCACCACCCACCACCACCACAGCCGCCATCTTAAACCCACCACCCACCACCACCACAGCCGCCATCTTAAACCCACCACCCACCACCACCACACCCCATGTGACACAATACTCGCTTCTGATTGGCTGTCGCGTGACGTCACAGAGGTCATATGCAAATTTCTGAGGTCAATGGGAATGCAAATACGCTTTGTATACTACTAGCAAGCATGGAGAAGAATGTTCGAGTTTAAATTTTCTATAATATAGCAGTGGTATATCTGAAAATAATAGTTTCATCGTGCTCTTTCAGAAAATTTATACATATAAGTCATTTGGGTTGAACGTTTTACGACAACTGGTGGCCGAAAAACGGACCCATAGTCTATTCCATGCCGAATGAAAGAATCTCTGGAGTGCACCCTTACACCCCCACCCAAATCCACCTCCACCTACCGACCACCGTCATACGTCACTACCGATATGGATTATTAAGATTAAACATGTATAGTATATGCCTTCATATGGTATTTTGATAAATTCTTCGAATTTATAAGTTAATCGTTAATAATGATTCAAGACACGGCATATATTTTCGACTCTATATCTGTATATCTGTTCATGATAGTTTAAAACATGATGTATATTTTAGAATCTATCCATTTTATGATCAGGGATTATTTCTGTCAGTGCATGGCGACATTTGGTGTTGGTTGTTTATACTTCGTATATTTATATAACGATATCGATTTAGTTAAGGTATGGAATTATACAATACGATCGACATATAGTAAGAGTTAAATCATCATTTAAGAACGGTCGAACCGCTTGTCGAAATATATACGTCTAATAGTATTCGATTTATATCTTACTTCGGAATGATGAATTTACTGAAAAATACCACCGAACCTAAAGAATATATATATAGGCTATATCCGCACCGGTATGCGATGTTTTAATAAAAAGACACATGAAGATAGACACAAAAGATATTTATGGTCAATGGCAAGCTGCTGAATGTTGGATCTAATTCTTAGCATTTAGTTAATCAGTGTATACTACGTAGAGCCACTGTGGTCGTATTTATATACTAGCAACATAGGGGAAAACAATGTGAAAGATTGCTAACTACTGGCTGTCGAATCTGATGCTTAATATGGCACCATCTAGTAGGTATTGTCCCGTAGTATATGTGCACCAAGTTCGGTGACACAGTCATATTTATATACTCAGAACATGGGAAAAATCTATTTAACCCTGGCTAGCTACGGGCTGTCAAACCTGACCCATATACGACACCATCGTGTAGGCATTGTCTCGTAGTATATGTGCACCAAGTTCGGTGGCCGTAAACCACTCGCAATGACAGAACACGGGGGAAAACAATTTGGACGATGACTACCTACTGGCTGTCGAATCTGACGCTTATGTGATACCATCACGGAGGTGTACTTATGGTGGATTTGGTGGGCCCAAACCACAAGTTTGCAAGGGTGTCAACGGACGGTATCTGTCACAGGCTAGCCACTGATTGTCGAATCTGACTCTTATATTGTACCTTCATGTAGGCATTGTCTCGTAGTATATGTGTACCCCTGGCAAGTTTTGTGGCTCAGTTGTATTTCTATACTCAGAACCTAGGGAAAAGGCAATTTCGACGATAGCTAGCTACTGAATGTCGAATTTGACGCTTACAGGGCACCATCGTGCAGGTATAGTATATGTTTACCAAGCTTGGTGGCTCTAAACCACTTGGCAAGAGCTTCAACGTATGCATATTTCAGGCCGATATAGACAACTTATTATGCCGATTGTACTGATATGAACTATGATTGGGAGATATAAATACAAAAATATATATATAAACAGAAGTAATACTTCAGTGTTTCGTTTGCTATCAAGAAGATTATATCACGCTACTTCAATCCAACACTGAAGTACTCTTCTACCACAAGTCACGATAGTCACACATTATTCCTCCACAGACCTGTAATGGTGAAAGCTTATGTGGCTACGTTTCATTGGTTGATTTAAAACAAGAAAAATATTGCGAAAGAAAAAAAAACGAAATGTACACCTTCCGACAGCACGGAAAATGGAAGAAGAATAAATTGACAAAGAATTGTTATGGTTAAAGGGGAAAATGAGGGACTGCCGGAAGAAAAAAAATATAGTTTTTTTTTACTGTGAATTAACTTTTACTCTAACCCTTTCACGGTTTTATAGTTTTAGACGACATTGTTCTCAGGTAAAATAATCTAGTAGTTCAGATGTTTAAACTGGTGATCAATGGCCGAATATTTCCCCTTCAAGCGACGAATAAAAGATGATTGTTGTGTTATTATTTCAGTGGGATTAAATTGCCTGACATAATTAAGAGGACAATGGAAGACTTATCTGTAAAACTGGAACCTCTTGATCAAGCGACAGGATCATTGATGCAAGACGATGGAATAACATACCAGCATTCTGCAAATGTGTGTAAGGAAGATGGATATGTAACAGTGAAGACAGAATCAACAGCCCGGTATGAGGATGGAGAACAACAAGGTTGTCTTGGGCCTGATCCATGTGAACAGATACCGGTAAGCTGCGAAACACAGTTGTCTATTGAATTAAAACCAGATCCACAAAAATGGCTCATCATTCTTGTCACTCATGTATATCTGGCCTCAACACCCTCATATCCATGTGCTCAGAAATACAGTTCGCTCATACTACTCAGCTTGTATCACTGACGTCCCTACTCTCCTTGTTCCCCTGCTGATTCACATCACCTAGTTCGCGCCTTTTGGCCGTAAGGGGCGTTTCATCTGGTTACCCAGCCACTGTGCCGTAATAGCTCCGAGGTATTCAGATTCACAACAACGATTGGCTAACTACCTCACGTGATCGAAATTAAGCCACATTCACATTCTAAACAGTCATGCCTTCGTGATGGTGTGATCACGACTCTCGCGTAATGAGGAAGCCATGTCATTATTTTGACAGCGACACCGCCTCTTACCGCATCTCTCAAAGGAACTTTCCCCAGTCTTTATTCAATTCAAAATCTGAAACAATTGAACGGTGTTTTAGGTTACTAATGTAGGCAGCTTGATCTCTTTTTTTCCCATGACGATAAAGCGTGGTCTTGTCAGTAGGACATTCAGAAGGCCGATATTAAATTCAAGATGGCGTCCATGCTTTTTCATGTTCACCGTGTGTCATTGGCCTTTTTCATCATTTGTCATTATTTTAGTATATATATTAAAAATAAATTATATAAGCATATATGGTAAGATACTGTTTGTAGACAACAATCTTCCAGCTGCTGTGAACTTTTTAATATTTGGCTCTAAAAGCTATGACGTAACAAAAAAAAAAGAAAAAAGGTATCACTTCTTTTCGATATATTATTTTATGTTTTTTTCATCGTGTCTAGCATTTAATTCTACAGATACGTATTCGAAATTCACAAACATCTGCGGCAAAATATGACGAGACGCGTAAATACTTTATTCGAAAGTATACCTCGTGCAGGATAGCATAACTAGAGCTATTATTTACAGAGTACATTGGCAGGATCATGCGAATATAGCCAAGTCGATAACAACATGTCGCTGTGGGCTGAAGTATGATGTTTTCCTGTGTGTTTCTTGATGATAAAGTTTGCCTGGAATCCAGTGACAGTCAGCCTCACTTTATTGTAAATTTGAACCATTATGCACCGGTAACCATTTTGCTATCTCTCGAGGATTATTCAAATAGATTCAAAATGAGGCTAAGATGATCAGCTTTGATGTGAAACCTCTCAGCTCCTACAAGATATGCTTCAAGCTAAAAATGATCACTTGATTTAGACGAATAACATTTTACAACACTTGTTTTGAAGGACTCCATGTTTCTGCCATCTTGAATGCCCCAATAACTTATTCTAGTGAGAATTATGCAGATAAGCTCAAACTAGGTTTATTATTAGATAGAGAAAGTTAAGTTAAAAAAGCTTAACAATTTTACTGTCGGCTACATGTCTTGAACATGAAAAACATGAAAATATGAGTCCCATGCTAGCCCACATGGTTGCAATTTTCAATTCAACATTTACTTCTCAGCTGAAGATTAAAATAAGCATAATTTGATACTCTATGGTGTGGATCTGACTCTGACTTGAAAATAATACAATAAGGGGCAAAATAAAAAAAAAATAAAAAAAAATGGGTGGACTACTTATGGCCGTCATTTTGAATTACACTGATAAACTGTAATAAACTGAAGACTAAGGAAATACATTGAAAATGGGCGTAAGGTGACAGGCTATGATGTGAGACACTCAGTTGTAAAAGTCCACACAATAAGCTAAGACGAATGCTTCACATTATGCGAACCATTTAAAAAAAGCGGGATTTACAGATGCACATGACCGTCATTTTGAATCTGACCATCATGGCTTAATCTTAAAGAAATGCAAATAGATTCAAAACTAACGCAAGGTATTGGGCTATGATAAGAGGAGTAGTATGTAGCAAGCATTTGCATTATTATTGACCCCGGAAATTTGCATGTTTTGTGGAGGTCACGTGGAGGTTAGGGAGGTCACGGGAGGGTCACAGAGGTCAAGTGCAGTATAGTTCCGGCAGAAGGACCAAAAGCTACCTCCAGCACAGGAGAGTTCCAATTGTTGCAGGGGCTGTATTCAGGATGTATTCATCCGCGGTGATGCGGTCTGGCCGCGGTTTTGGCGGTGATTTGGTCTCGGGAAAAAGCTTCCGCGGAGAAAAAGTATTCCCTAGATAAAATGGTCCGATGGGGTCGAGTGAGGTATCAAAGTGAAGCTTAGGTGAAGGGGCATCTAATGGGTTGGGTGTGGGGTTGAAATATCGGCCTTCTGCGCATGCGCGGCGGCCGAAGGGTATGAAAATAGCCTTTTTGGAGCTAGGGAAGCCCCTAAGGGTCCGATGGGGTCGAGTGAGGTATCCAAATGAAGCATTCATGAAGGGGCATCTAATGAACTGGGTGTGGGATTGAATTAACCATTCAGCGCATGCACCGCGGTGACCCCAAGGAGTATGAAAATAGACGTTTTGGCATCTAGGAAGCCCTAATGGACCAATGGTCCGAGTGAGTATCGATGTGAAACATTTCGTGAAGAATCTGATAGGCTGGGTGTGGGGTTAAGTTAGGGTCATTCTGCGCATGCGCATTGGCCCCAGTGCTGTGGAAGCGTGTTGGAGCTGAAATTTAATGGACCAATGGGGTCAGCAGTAAGATATCAAAGTGACTTATGTGAAGGGGGCATCTGATGGACTGGGCAGGATTGACATATCGGCCTTCTACGCATGCGCGGTGGTCGAAGGGTATGAAAATAGCATTTTTGGAGCTAGGGGAGCCCCTAGCGGACCGATGGGGTCGAGTGAGGTATCAATGTGAAGCATTCATGAAGGGACATCTAATGGACTGGGTGTGGGGTTGAAATAGCGGCCTTCTGCGCATGCGCGGTGGTCCAAGGGTATGCAAATAGCCGTGTTGGAGCTAGGGGAGCTACTAATGGTCCAATGGGGTCGAGTGAGGTATCAAAGTGAAGCCTAGGTGAAGAGGCGTTCAGGCAATGGGGTGGGTGCATGTAAAATTTTTCCTGAAAAAAAACGGAAAACGGACTTTATCGAAAAACCTGGGAAAATGCCTATATGGGGTATGGGTGGTATATAGGTCGCCGGGCTTAACGGGGCTCGCCTGTCAATAGAGTTATCTCCCCCTAGTTCCAGGGTGGGTGTATGTAAAAAAATTTCTGAAAAAATACGGAATACGGACTTTATTCTAAATTACAGGAAAATGCCTATATGGGGTATGGGAGGTATGGGACTATCCTGGGAAACCTACTTCTCCACATTTGCGGTATAGGTTGTGGGGTCTCGTTTTCTTAGTCTCGTCAAAACAAACATGATAAGAAGTGTCCCGGAGCGAAACGGTCACCGAGCCTCATATAGTCCCATACTAGGGTATAGGACCGATGTTTGTCCCCCCCTGGGAAACGTACTTCTATACATTTGCGGTAGGGTTGTGGGGTGTCGTTTTACTCGTCTCGTCATGTAGAACACGATAGGAAGTGGCCCCGTGCGAATCGGTGAAATTTTTGAAAAAGTACGATATAGCCCCATATAGATATATATATATAAATATATATTCCCACACTGGGGTATAGGACCGATGTTTGTCCCCCTGGGAAACCCACTTCTCGACCTTGGCGGTAGGGTTGTGGGGTCTCGCTTTTCACGTCTCGACATTTAGAGCACGATGGGTAGGGTTGCGGAGCGAATTGGTGAAATTTTTGAAAAAAGTCACCAAGGCCTGGGTAGGCCCATAGGCCTATAATGCATGGCTATGGGTGTATAGGGCCATACGGGGTGGACATGTTGGAGTCTAGGTGAGTCCCTGGTGGTCCAATGGGGTCGAGTGAGGTCTTATTTTGAAGCTCTCGTACGGAACATCAAGGCGCTATTGCCATGAATGGCTAATGGTTCGTCCGTGTTCAATAGTCTGCGCATGCGCAGTCTGGCCGTAGTATAGAAAACAGGCATTTTGGGTGCTAAGTAGGGGTGTGTTTGGGTTAGAGATGGGCTAATCACGGTTCGAATGGGTCGTGGGAGGTGTCAAAGTGAAGCTTGTGTGGGGTAGAGTCAGAATGGTGTTTTTTTGAATGCAAGTCGCGTCAATCTGCGCATGCGCAGTTGGTTGTATTAAGTAAAGTAGCCATTTTGGGGCAGTACATGAAGGTGTTTGGGGTAGAGATGGACCGCTATGGGTCCGAATGAGTCGTGGAGGGTGTCAAAGTGAAGCTTGTGTGGG
>JAVTVY010012737.1:0-50919 GCA_036873755.1 Hanleya hanleyi
ATAATGAATCATGATATAACCAGGAGAAGACAGATGAACTTACTAGCTGTCACATCAACTGTACCAATAATGAATGATGGTATAACCAGGAGAAGACAGATGAACTAACTAGCTGTCACAGCAACTGTACTAATAATGAATGATGGTATAACAAGGAGAAGACAGATGAACTTACTAGCTGTCACAGCAACTGTACTAATAATGAATGATGGTATAACAAGGAGAAGACAGATGAACTTACTAGCTGTCACAGCAACTGTACCAATAATGAATGATGGTATAACAAGGAGAAGACAGATGAACTTACTAGCTGTCACAGCAACTGTACCAATAATGAATGATGGTATAACAAGGAGAAGACAGATGAACTTACTAGCTGTCACAGCAACTGTACCAATAATGAATGATGGCATAACGAGGATAAAGACAGATGAACTTACTAGCTGTCACAGCAACTGTACTAATAATGAATGATGGCATAACGAGGATAAAGACAGATGAACTTACTAGCTGTCACAGCAACTGTACCAATAATGAATGATGGTATAACAAGGAGAAGACAGATGAACTTACTAGCTGTCACAGCAACTGTACTAATAATGAATGATGGCATAACGAGGATAAAGACAGATGAACTTACTAGCTGTCACAGCAACTGTACTAATAATGAATGATGGTATAACAAGGAGAAGACAGATGAACTTACTAGCTGTCACAGCAACTGTACCAATAATGAATGATGGTATAACAAGGAGAAGACAGATGAACTTACTAGCTGTCACAGCAACTGTACCAATAATGAATGATGGCATAACGAGGATGAAGACAGATGAACTTACTAGCTGTCACAGCAACTGTACCAATAATGAATGATGGTATAACAAGGAGAAGACAGATGAACTTACTAGCTGTCACAGCAACTGTACCAATAATGAATGATGGCATAACGAGGATAAAGACAGATGAACTTACTAGCTGTCACAGCAACTGTACCAATAATGAATGATGGTATAACGAGGATGAAGACAGATGAACTTACTAGCTGTCACAGCAACTGTACCAATAATGAATGATGGTATAACGAGGATAAAGACAGATGAACTTACTAGCTGTCACAGCAACTGCCCCAATGAGTACTGGTGGTATAGCAAGGATAAAGGCTCCAAATGCTGCTACGATAGAAAACAACCGTGCTTCTTGTCCACTTCTGACAGAAAGAACGCGCTGGAAATATGCCTGCCATGGAATCGTCCCGAATGTCTGTGTGAAAAATTGAATTTAGTTTAGTTTAGTGTCCTAAATTTTTGCAATATATTTGTATAGCAAATTGTCCCAACACAGTTTGATTTAATATAGGGAAAGAACCGATTGTGCTAAAATAGTTCGATTCAATATACATGCATAGCAGCTTGTTCTATTGAGATAATTCAAACACAAATCCATGGTAAGTTATATTCGTGACCCGAAATGGAGGTAAGCAGTTGTGAAATCTTAGCACTTTCGAATAATTTGTGCATGTTATTTTGAAAATTTGTCCGTCTGTGCATGTCGCTTCGTGAAAACATAGGTTGAAGATAATTAAGGCCAAGGGTGCTCAGGGAACTTACCATGTATAATCATTTATAACTTACCAGGGAACTTACCATGTATAATCATCTATAACTTACCAGGGAACTTACCATGTATATTGATTCATAACTGACCAGGGATATTACCATGTATATTCATTTATAACTTACCATGTATATTCATTTATAACTTACCATGTATATTCATTTATAACTTACCATGTATATTCATTTATAACTTACCATGTATATTCATTTATAACTTACCATGTATATTCATTTATAACTGTTTCTTGAAGTATTTAAGATGCAATCTAGACATATGATATCATTCAAAGACACTGGTACTGATGAAACAGTACAAGTCTGGGTAGATATTTCAATGAGTCTCAGTTCCATTTTTGATAGGTTTGGACAGAAATAAGCCATACCATTGTTATGAGAAGATCAACCCAGATTCCCATGTACATCTTCTCATAGCTGCCCAGCCAATTGTCAGCTGTAATGCTGATGTCTCCAACACTTTCATGGGTCATTGCAAAGGGCGTGCTGATCATCTATAGCAACATATATAGAAGGTGTTAAATAAAACGACAAACAACTTCGGTTATGTATAGCATTCCAGTTAGACTTGGATTAAGATATATGCACATTTGGGCTAACAACGGATTATGAGGACAATTATGAGGAGCTACCTCCTATTTATTGTCGGAGGCCCGTTGGCCGAGTGGTTTAGATCGCCGACATACAGTGCTGGCGATTAGGTGCCTGACTCTGGGGTCGCTGGTTCGAATCCCGTACGGGACTCGATCAATTTTCAGCACTAGAATTTGTGCTATTCTAAGATAGTGTAATCCCAAAATAACGAAAATACTGTTATACGATCACTTTCTAAATGGAAAAAAAAAAAAATAAAAAAAATATATCTATTTGGCTGTGGGGGCTGTGTCATTACGATCATCAGATGGGTACTGTATGTTCGCTTTCAAGACTACCGGTCTGCTACCTCCTATTTATTGTGGGAGGCCCGTTGGCCGAGTGGTTTGGATCGCCGACATACAGTGCTGGCGATTAGGTGCCTGACTCTGGGGACGCTGGTTCGAATCCCGTACGGGACTCGATCAATTTTCAGAACTAGAATTTGTGCTATTCTAAGATAGTGTAATCCCAAAATAACGAAAATACTGTTATACGATCACTTTCTAAATGGAAAAAAAAGAAGAAAAAAAAATAAAAAAATTATGAATTGATAAATGTACTTCTGTAAACCTATTATTAGGTAAAACATATATCGTTAATTAACACATTTCCAACATACAGAATGAGCATGAAGCCTTTCGTTGTGTTACACAGTTTCATCATACACTCAATAGATACACTTGTCCCTGATTATAACACTGAAGATGGGAGACAAAATATTGACCGCACTATAGGTGAGTCACACTATAGTAAATATTCATAACAGCAGTACACATATTACAGCTATATACTGGTGAACATACCAGTGGCAGCGCTATACTGGATATTACAGCTATATACTGGTGAACATACCAGTGGCAGTGCTATACTGGATATTACAGCTATATACTGGTGAACATACCAGTGGCAGCGCTATACTGGATATTACAGCTATATACTGGTGAACATACCAGTGGCAGTGCTATACTGGATATTACAGCTATATACTGGTGAACATACCAGTGGCAGTGCTATACTGGATATTACAGCTATATACTGGTGAACATACCAGTGGCAGTGCTATACTGGATATTACAGCTATATACTGGTGAACATACCAGTGGCAGCGCTATACTGGAAGCCGCTTATAATGAACCGTGTTATAATGAGGGACAGTGTAATGCTTGTAAGTTCTATTTCATGTATTAGGTGCAAGCCTCACTGTTATTCTGTCAAATCTATAGCCTTAAGTATTACATATCATTTAGCTTAGCATTTGCTAGATCATATGCTCCCTTGATCACATGCCCCCTTGATCACATGCCCCCTTGATCACATGCTCCCTTGATCACATGCTCCCTTGATCACATGCCCCCTTGATCACATGCTCCCTTGATCACATGCTCCCTTGATCACATGCCCCCTTGATCACATGCTCCCTTGATCACATGCCCCCTTGATCACATGCTCCCTTGATCACATGCTCCCTTGATCACATGCTCCCTTGATCACATGCCCCCTTGATCACATGCTCCCTTGATCACATGCCCCCTTGATCACATGCTCCCTTGATCACATGCATGCCCCTTGATCACATGCCCCCTTGATCACATGCCCCCTGATCACATGCCCCTTGATCACATGCCCCCTTGATCACATGCTCCCTGATCATGCCTTGATCACATGCCCCCTTGATCACATGCCCCCTGATCACATGCTCCCCTGATCACATGTTCCCCTTGATCACATGCTCCCTTGATCACATGCCCCCTTGATCACATGCCCCCTTCATCATGCCCCCTTGATCACATGCTCCCTTGATCACATGCCCCCTTGATCACATGCCCCTTGATCTCATGCCCCTTGATCACATGCCCCCTTGATCACATGCCTCCTTGATCACATGCTCCCTTGATCACATGCCCCCTTGATCACATGCCCCCTTGGTCTGATCACATGCCCCCTTGATCACATGCAAACTGATAGTTACTAACAAGCCCGCATGCAATGAGGAACAGCTGCACGATGTCCGTATATGCCACAGATACCATCTGACCAATCAGTGTGTAGCCAATCGTGAATCCTGCTGAGACCAGTATTGCCGCGGTAACGTCCACACTGATGATCACACTAAGGCTTGTACCTGCAATGATAATGGTAGCATCGACTGACATGCAAATTATCATGCAAAAAGAAGGAAAATCTGAAAAAGTATGCTTCGTCTTTCCGTCACTAAGATTTCCCATTTCGTTCCATCCCAGGAAAGCGGACGCGCCTTTCTAAGAGGGTCCGGGAACATGCCCCGGAAACAATCTGAATGTTTACGCTTTCCTGCATTTTAGCGCATTGTTAAGTTGGGGTTTGATATCTTAATAATTTATGTCATTTGTAATTAAATGCCAAAAAACAAAAACTTCTACGGACAAGAAAAAAAAACGTGTGGGGTTGCGTTCGGATCACACGCACTATGGATAGCAACGGGCCTGAATTTTAGACCGAGCAGGTATCACAACATTAGAAGTCTGTCACTTACTTTCTGTGGCTATCGTGGTCAATAAAATCCTGTGGAACCTAACCTGAGAGTACATGAAAGATTTGTTAATTGTTAACCCAAAGTCTAGCCACAGACTGGGTCAGCAAGTTGTGTTCCCAGATTCAGCGGCATTAGGTAGGGTAAAAATTCTCTGAGATATAAACAGGTCACCATCTGGAATCATCTCTCAAAGGATTTTAAATGTGCCAAGAAATTTAAAGATTTTAAGTCATTTGATAAACTCTTGGAATGGTGACAACGATTGCACCACTTTATAAACAGACCACAATGCATCAGTTCAATAACAACACCACTTTATAAACAGACTACAATGCATCAGTTCAATAACAGTACCACTTTATAAACAGACCACAATGCATCAGTTCAATAACAGTACCACTTTATAAACAGACCACAATGCATCAGTTCAATAACAGCACCACTTTACAAACAGACCACAATGCATCAGTTCAATAACAGCACCACTCTATAAACAGAACACAATGTATCAGTTCAATAGCATACTACATTATAAACAGACCACAATGCATAAGTTCAATAACATCACCACTTTACAAAAGAGTACAATGCATCAGTTCAATAACAGCACCACTTTATAAACAGAGCACAATGCATCAGGTCAATAACAGCACCACTGTATAAACAGACCACAATGCATCAGTTCAATAACATACTAAATTATAAACAGACCACAATGCATCAGTTTGGGGTACATTTACCTAGAGCAGAGAGAATGGAAGCCGTCCAGAAGAGATCACCACAGAGAGAAGCCATGTACATGAGGAAGACAACAAGCTCCCCATATCGCTCATGACAGGGGTCCAACATGGTCAGGTACTCCGCATCCCGCATCCTCCCAGCAAATATGATACCGCCTTGGAAAACAACAACAAATTCATATATAAAAACACTGGAAAACAACGGAAAATTTTATACGGTGATGACTGATTGCAGGAGAGAGTTATAATCAGAATTAATGATAAATGAAAACCCGTACGAAACAAGAGCTGAGCATTTCCCAGTCTATATCCGTAAAACGCAATTTGGTATGCACAGGGATGTAGATCTCCCAAATTTGGACACACACATTCTAGGACAACACAAATTAGAGCACATAATGAGAATTTGGACAAATTATGTCGGCCTTCACTCAGATATAAGAAACTTAACTGATGAAGAATCTCCCTGAACATCGATTTTCAGTGCTGTAAGAAAGTAATAAACTAGAGCTTAGAAATTTTGTCAGAAATCAATTTATTTGATGTCAATTGCCTTATCTGACTTCTTAGCAAATCGGACAAATATGTTAGGTAATGGCTCTGTGTTTTAAAGTTTTAAGGTTATGCAATCCTAATTACTGAATATTAGGGTATACATATATATGCAATTCATATTTACTAAGAAACCACTCTAATTATTAGGTTTCTGGATTAAAGAGCTTGCTTGCCAGGTGGTAACCATATTTCTGTATCTATTGATAGCCGAGTTCCAATGACCTGTTATTTAGAAAGGGTATGTAATTATCTGTCTAACTAATTATCTCTAATTTATTGTGTGACATAACCAAAGCTAATTATCATCACGACTTTGTACCAAACTCAAACAGAAAGACGGGCGCAGAGATATCACGGATTTAATGGTATAAATACAATCCTTGTATTCATGGGCGTATTATGTTATGGGTAAATTAAGTTCAGTTCTGTGAATGAGTTGATCATGGTCATATTGTTGATGTTCTCATATCTTTTGAAACTATATAGTAGTAGTACACGCCAGAAATGTTATTGCAACATCGATTTTTCTTTTGGACTAAGTGACTTTGCGTATACAGCTAAGAAATTAATTGTTGCGTGTTTTTGCTTCAACAATTACTTCAAAGTTTTCCATCCAATTAAATTTTGAAACACAGGTTTGCAAGAACAGTCCAGACATTTATTGTCGACTGAAGTGTTCCTTCGAGCTAAACTATTGATAAAACAGACGGAATGAATCCAACATTCGTTCGAGAGACCAGGTATCCTTCACACATTATCCATCATACACTGGATCCCTGATTAAGGCTGGTATTCATTCAGTCTAAACAGTAAACTGCTACAAATCCTGGACTTTGAAGACTTTGTGAACAGAGGGGGGAGGTCAAGGTCAATATGTTCCAACACATTTAATTTTGATAATTGGAGATGATTGTATATAGCTGGGGAATAAACAAAGTGCTGAGATATAAGACCTCCATTTGGAAAATGCTTCTGCCATGCCTCTTTATGCATTGAATATCCTTACTGTATGATTTCATCAATGTCGTATCTCATACATACATGTACAAGAACAAACGTACTTACGTAGAACGCAATACATAATGATGGAAATGTGTAATTTCCAGAAAATAACCATGTTTGAACTATTAGCTGATGTTACTGGTTCAACTTGTTCATGTTAGAAGTCATACACATAACACAGCACAGCCAATGGAGGAAAATATAATGCCATTTTAAAGAGAGAAATAGCACCGATTATACAAAAGAACTGTTTATTTTGTTGAGAAAGGTAATCTAGTCCCCTTGTGTAAAATGCATTATTTAATAATTCAACTACTGTACTGCATGTTCAACATACAGGTAGGTACACAATATGGAGACCTGTCTGGTAACGACGTTTATCTGTATTAACGTGTAATTCAATTTGATCAAAACGCCATGGAGTCAAGCTCTCTGCAATTTTCTATGCAGTGTCACTTCATACTGATAGCATAACATTCTTTGTTCGAATTTAGATATATGTATAAGAAGGGGATGACGCAGCCCCTACATTTAAAAATATATTTAGCTGTCCAAACCACCCATTGCCACATGTTTATGCCAGCGGCACTAATGTCCTGTCTGTTCTACAAGATCACCATAATAAATTCCTTAACCCTACCTGGCCTGGGGGGTCATTCTGGCCCCCTACTAAACTTTCTGCGCTATCTCCGGATATCCTCCCCCCCCACCCCCTCCCCCCACCGAGCAGAGGATAATGGGTAAATTGAAGATGGCTTCCACGTGGGGTACAAGAAAAGTGATGTTTTTGTCATATTTCTTCAAAATTTTTGCTTTTCCGCGGAGAAAAGTGGGCAAAAACTATTTTATTTCAGATCACATTAATATTTACTAATTTATCATGCATTTTTTTGCGGAGAATTGCATAAATAACAAAATCGGAAAATTTGACCGAAAAATCGACCAAAAAATGTCGCTCTTGAAAATAACGTCACTGTGACGTCATCAAAGCGGTCATCTTGGATATTGTTACATTGTCTGGTAGAACTTGACCCAAGGGTATAGTGATAGTGTGGTAAGTTTCAGTCCCCTAGCTCAAGGTGGTAAGAAAAATAATTAGGGTCGCCCCCCCCCAGGCCAGGACAGTTCCCAAAAAGTCCAGGCCAGATAGGGTTAAAAGCCGAGGTGAACAAATACCAGGAAAGTACACGATCAGGCAAAATCCCCAGAACTGGGGCATACGGAGCACTTAGAGTTTAACTCATGACACTTCAATAATTATCATTGAGATATTGAAATTAAATGACAGAATTTCAAAAAAATTTATGTTAATTATTCCGCTGGGAATGCTATATTCATGCCCATCAACCCAGAATACAAGTTACTTTGCCCCGAATCCAACAAGTCAGTTACCATTTCACAAAAAATAATCATAATTTGAGATGCAAAACCTTTTCAGTTCTTTGCCTATCCTGCAAGATCATTATATCCATGTGTGTCACACAGGTTACCCGCATTCATGTCACACAGGTTACCCGCATTCATGTCACACAGGTTACCCGCATTCATGTCACACAGGTTACCCGCATTCATGTCACACAGGTTACCCGCATTCATGTCACACAGGTTACCCGCATTCATGTCACACAGGTTACCCGCATTCATGTCACACAGGTTACCCGCAATTTCACATGTCACACAGGTTACCCGCATTCATGTCACACAGGTTACCCGCATTCATGTCACACAGGTTACCCGCATTCATGTCACACAGGTTACACGCATTCATGCCACACAGGTTACCCGCATTCATGTCACACAGGTTACCCGCATTCATGTCACACAGGTTACCCGCATTCATGTCACACAGGTTACCCGCATTCATGTCACACAGGTTACCCGCATTCATGTCACACAGGTTACCCGCATTCATGTCACACAGGTTACCCGCATTCATGTCACACAGGTTACCCGCATTCATGCCAACAGGATGAGTAAATGAAAGGAAAGTGCATTCTCTCCATAACGCAGAAATGTGTGAACACAAGAGTTGATGAACAAACAGGAATGAGACTCTTCACCGTTTATCTGATTTCAGATATTTCTGTTGCACTTTTTCCCTATGCCCTGTACAGTTGGTCTTAAAAATAACAGTTCGTAAAAATAATAATATTCTCATTTGGTGGAAGTTTTCTAGGTTTTTGCTTCACAGCTCCACTCTGGTCATTAAAGTAATGGAATCATACCAGTGTAACAATACTGCAGAAAACAATACATTTTTGAAGTCATGCTATACTTTGTTCAACTACGACAATATATAGTTTTACAAAGTCATTATAACTTTATATAGTATAGCACAGTAAAGTGTGGCATCGTAGTATAACAAAGCATGACTTAAAGATAGTGCCACGGCACTGTAGCGCTCATCTGGCTATAACTGGAGAAAGTGGCTGCGAGAAATTTTTACTGAAGAACTGCAATAGATGAGTTTCTAACTTGCATTGTCTCCCCTGAACAAAATGGCAACATAGTTGATTTCACAGGAGGTCAAGCTGTAAATTCATGATTGTAATTGGAGGTTATGGAATAAAGGCAATTATACCAAAATATAATGTGTGATTGTCAGTAAGCTGTATAAGCAATAACCAGAACCAATTTTTATTATGTGATTGCAGTCGTTCGTCCGTCTGTCCACTTCGTGTCCGGACAGTACATTGGACAGTTTTTAACCTACGATTCCAATATTTTGAGGGTATATGCACCAGGGGGAGACATGTCGAGTACGAAATATGTGCGACTGGGTTGTTACGATGGCAATGAGATGTAACAGGACATTTTTCCAATGAAAGTAATCTCTGGTGAGGTATGGCCTAACCAAGACATACCCCCATCTGTCTGCGAAGATGTAAAAGATAGTGCCACGGCACTGTAGGTCATCTGTCTGTAACTGGAGAAAGTAGCTGTGAGAAATTTTTACTAAAGAACTGCAATAGATGAGTTTCTAACTTGTGTTGTCCCCCCTGAACACTATAAAATGATCCATGCAGCTATTTCCCGAGATTTTATGATAAAGTTTCATGGGAAATTCAAGATGCGGCAATATTGGATTTTCGAAATGAACCAAAAAAAGGTATCTTGCACAACTGGATCACAAGGGGAACCTGTGTATCAACATCCATGCAGTAATATCCTAAGAATTCACGATAACAAAATTTCATGGGGAAATCCAAGATGGCCACATTGAATTTTTCAATCAGACCATATATGGTATCCTGCACAGCTAGACCCCAAGGGCAACCTCTGTACCAAATTTGAGAAAGATCCATGCAGTAGTTCCTGAGAAATCACGATAACAATGTTTCATCTGGAAATCCAAGATGGCCGCCTGGTGGCCATATTGGATTTTTCAATCAGACTACAAATTGTATCTTGCGCAACTAGACCCCAAGGGGAACCTCTGTACCAAATTTGAGAACGATCCATGCAGTAGTTCCTGAGAAATCGCGATAATGTTTCATCTGGAAATCCAAGATGGCCGCCTGGTGGTCATATTGGATTTTTCAATCAGACCGCAAATTGTATCTTGCGCAACTAGACCCCAAGGGGAACCTGCGTATCAAATTTGAGAAAGATCCATGCGGTTCTTCCTGATAAATCACGATAACGAAGTTTCATAGGGAAATCCAAGATGGCCGCCTGGTGGCCATATTGGATGTTCGAATCAGAGCAGAAAAGGTATCTTGTACAACTAGACCCCCAAGAGGAACCTGTGTACCAAATTTGAGAAAGATCCATGCAGTAGTTAACGAAAAATAATGATGACAAGATTTCACTGGCAAATTCAAGATGGCCGCCTTGTGGCCATATTGGATTTTTCAATCAGACCACAAATTGTATCTTGCACAACTAGACCCCAAGGGGAACCTCTGTACCAAATTTGAGAAAGACCCATGCAGTACTTCCTGAGAAATCGAGATAACAATGTTTCATCTCGAAATCCAAGATGGCCGCCTGGTGGCCATATTGGATTTCTGAATCAGACCACAAAAGTATCTTGCACAACTAGACACTAAGGGGAACCTGTGTATCAAATTTGAGAAAGATCCATGCAGTACTTCCTCATAAATCACGATAACGAAGTTTCATAGGGAAATCCAAGATGGCTGCCTGGTGGCCATATTGGATGTTCGAATCAGAGCAGAAAAGGTATCTTGCACAACTAGACCCCAAGGGGAACCTGTGTACCAAATTTGAGGAAGATCCACAAAGTAGTTCCTGAGAAATTGCAATAACAATGTTTCATGGGGAAATCCAAGATGGCCGCCTGGTGGCCATATTGGATTTGTGAATCAGACCACAACAGGTATCTTGCACAACTAGACCCCAAGGGGAACCTGTGTACCAAATTTGAGAAAGATCTATGCAGTAGTTCCTGAGAAATCGCGATAACAATGTTTCAATGGCAAATTCAAGATGGCCGCCATGGCGGCCATATTTAAAATCGTATCGACACGGCATGAACAAATTCTGGTGTACTCATTGGGGGGAACATGCATGCCAAGTTTCAGCTTAATCGGCCAAGCGGTTTCAGAGAAGAAGATGTTTACGCACAACGGACGACGCACGACGCACAACGGACGACGCACGACGGACGACGGACGACGGACAGTCAGGCCATGACATAAGCCCATCGGGCCTTCGGCCCAGATGAGCTAAAAATGTATACTGTCTTCTGAAAGTGAGACTAGTGTTACTCTGATTCCATTCTTGATTTCTTGAATGATCAGAGTGGAGTTGTGAAGAAAAACCAAGAAGACTTCCACCCAGGGATGTTACGAATTTTAAGACCAAATGATCTAGGCATTGGACAAATGTGCAACAGAAATATATAAAAAATAGATAAACATGTAAAGTGTCTCATTCCTGTGTCAGTGTTTATTTATATGTTATGTAGAGAAAGCACTTTCCATTGATGATCGACATTGGTATATATACATTATATATATATTTTTTGTCCATAAATAAAACGTACAACGGGTTGATATAGTGCCGAGATGAAATCGACTTTCATGTGTTACATTCATATACACAATAAATTATAGCTTCAGATGAATACATTAACAAAACCAAAGGTCGACATTTTTCTGACTTACTCTGTATAGCGCCACCTAGAGATGAAAAAATACCACGAAAACAATCAAGCGAAATTCAAATCCTGTGGAGATGGCCCGAAAGAATTCAACAGAAACACTTTAATAACTCAGTTAAATGACCATTTGATTTGCATCTGAATGACTTGGCAATGGAACCTAGAATATTGTACTTAAAAAATAATTCACTAATTGAAATGGTCAATTTTCATGTTCTGAAAATAATTTTTCTTTATGATGCGAAAAACGTACCTTGATAGCAACGCTAGCAACACCAAAACTTTTCAGCTCTTTGGCAATCCTTTTGCACAGAAATTAGACAAGCCGTTCAGACGAAATTGTGTTACAGAAAGGTTTCCTCTGATCACATTGCCACCTCGTAGTAAAAAATGGTTAAAAAGCGCAACCAGACAAATTTCCCTGACCTAAAGTCATAACACACAAAGTGTGATTCGAAAATCCTCACCGGTGTCAGAGATATGACTTTTAAAGTCGCCGCGGACCCGGTGAAGCTGTTACTCATGAAAATATTAGAGCATCCACCCTAAATGCTCTAATCAGCAAAACACAATTCTAAATTCGCAAAATTCCTAAGTCTTTATTCATTGACAAGATGAGGTGTCTATTTTAGCTGGTGATCAGCCTATCAAAACTACCAAACCTTCTGAAAAGGGCTACATACCCAGAATTAGACCAATGAAAATCCCAAACGGTGCAAGTGTCCAAAACAGGCCATCCACAGCAATGGACTCGGCGGTTCCATTAATATAACCTCCTCCCACGGTTGTTGCTGAAAGTAAAAACCACATTAAAATCATACAGGGGGTTCAAATGTATCAGGCCTATACACGGTATTGACAGGTGCCACTTCATCAGTGGGACACAGAATATTGCTATAATAGCTAGACAATTGTACAGTTCCCATGAGATGAGTTGAGAACAAAAGATTATCTGATATTTTCAATGACGTCCTTAATTAGGTACAGTGTGGGCCGTAGCATAAACCCCACTCTATCTACAGGATGAGAACAAATGTATGCAAGCACTGTGGAATGTAGGTATATGTGGGAGCGCTTTATGGTCAAGAAATCGCTTTCTTTCATCCATTTCTTTCAAATATTTGATTTTGTTTTCAAATAGTATTTTTCTGATTAATAGAGATTGAGTGAAGCCATGTTAGCCCGCGTAGTATAATGGATAACAAAGGGTGGCACATAAATTAGTAAACTATCACTGGATTAAACTTGTAAACTTCTTCATGGGAACTTAAATTATTAAGATAAACACCATGCTCGGAGTATAAGAACGGCCTGAAGAAATATACCCTATAACATTGATAGATGGTTCACAAATTAGTGCATGTTTACAACACTGTAGAACACTGCGGATTGACTGTGCAGTGTTCCTCCACCCATGACATGGCTCGATAATGATAAGATTTGGGGAGGCTTTGCGTGACATCATCGTTTTTGGGGTAGAACGTATCACAGCTCATGACCATGTTTAACTCGGATATATATATCTCCAACAACACATTTTCAAACATTTATATAACAGCAATACCAGAATAACACAACAAGATCTAGCAATCTAAATAGCTATTTATATACCGGTATCCTTCGCGTATTATTTTCGCATGATATGACATATAAATTTCACTAAACTCAATGTTTATTTCACCTCCATTATTAACCCTTTCTTTCCCAACGTTGCCATTTGGCAACGATGGGCTGAAGCGGTAATCTAGGGCAGTGCAGATATATGACTGAGTTTCTTCACAGGGCAACTTATATGCTGTCACATGACACCCTGCAACATGGTCACCCTCTGAAGCAAGAATTCTCCTCCCACACGATCCAAGTTTATGAACAAATTTCACCCATAAAATTGCTGCATCTAGAATTTATTTTGTGTCAGTAACAATATTTAACACATGGGCTTTGGCATGCCATGAGATTTATTTCTTTCCATCTTGTCAGATTACACAGTGAGCATGCGCAATTTTTTACGTTGCCATTTGGTAACAGCGGGAAGATTCGATCTCTGAAATTCGTACTTTAGTATGAGTCTGTTTTGTTCTAAATTTCAATACATGTGTTTATTTGCAGATGCCTAAATCATATATATATTCCCTATCGCAAAGGCTAGATGGCTAAAACTTAACACACTATATCAGTGGGTCAAGCTCTATAGGAATATGTAAAAAAAAATCAAAGATGGCCGCCACGATGACGTCACAGTGACGTCATTTTTAAAAAGAGCATTTTTGGACGATTTTTCGGTCAGAATTTTCGAAGTTTTTATTTTTGTTTTTTCCCCGAAAAAACTTCATGATAAATTAGTAAATAATAGTCTGATATGAAATAAAATATGTTTTACCTACTTTTCCATGCAGAAAAGCAACAAAATTGAAGAAATCTGACGAAAACATCACTTTTCTGGTACACCATATGGCCGCCATTTTGAATGTCCCCATGATTCTCTGCTCGGGGGGTCATGATGATCATGCTAATAGGCACAAAATCACCCTAATATAATAATCCACAAAGTCACGGAGTTTCAGCTCTCAATTATTTGTCGTTCCGGAGATGAGAGCAAAAAAAAACAAAAAACAAAACAACAACAACAGGGGGTGGGGAAGTGCCCCCTTCCCCCAGGCCAGGTAGGGTTGACGTCCTTTCATTAGGACAGTCGTTTTGACCATCATTCCCGGCGTCGATTATATTTTTGCATGTCTCCACAAATTCCAACAAGATGTCAGTTCATAATTCGACTGAATCGGGGAAATTGCCCATATATTTATCAGTCCGTATAAGTTACAACACATATAAGGGAAGTGGGAAGAGGTGCCGACATACTGACTGCGTCACATGGCTTCACAGAATAGTCTTCTGGTTAACCTATTCTAAAGCACATACCAAGAATCTAGCGATTCGTGATATGTGTTGTATCTCAGGTACGCTTTTATTGTACCTGTTCATGTGGCAACTTGGATGATATGACCACACGGCCCCTAGCACCGGCATAAGCGGTATTAGATACAAATCTAGATAGCTATGATGGAAATGCTCTGACAACTCGTATACTGGTAATTGGTGAGCTGTTTTGCTGTGACAACTCGTACATTGAAGATTGGTGAGCTGTATCGTCGTCAGATGTAAATGACGGCATTTAACACAAACTGAACTATTGGTTGATTGGAATATTTGTACATGTACGAATGAATGAATCTACCTTTGAATGTTTAAAATATAGCATTTTTATGCTTGAACTGGTGATTTTTGTTATTATTTGAATTAACACAGAAACAATTACCCCCAATAAGTTGATAAAGGGATGCGTTTCATTGTGAACAATTCCCAGTTGCCATGGCAACAGATATATCGAATAAACAAAATCAAAAATAGTTTCTCTGTCCCAAACCTATCAACCACCCGAAATATCAGATTTTTCCTACATCTGCATCTGGGTCCATGAAAGAAAGGGTTAACGGATTTATATTTCTGGCTGATAAATACCAGATATTTATAAATAAACAGATTAAATGAGAACATGACACAATTTATAACCAAACCATTTATCAGTAAATTTAACAAAGATTTGTCACCAGCGTTCATTAAAATTCAACACATTGAGCAATAAAATGTAAACTAACCAGTCATGGTGATGATGCCGACGAAGGTTCCCAGCTTCCGCCCCGCCACCACTGAGAGTTCACTTTGTTTACCTTCACCAAGATTGTATCTACGAGCAGCAACGATTCCCACAATGAGGATGCCCACATAGAAGATCAGGATAACCACAAGTGCCAGGATGTTCATCGTAGTCTCAGACACAGATGGAATAATGCAGTCTGGAATAGTAAAATTTCCAGCATGGTACAAAAAATACAACAGCGATTTCCAATTGGAAGAGCAGTGCACTCCGGCCATGGTTTTATAACTACATGAATCAACCGGTATTGAGGTCCAGGTGAAGCATGGTTCAAAGCAGACATGTTTACTCGAAGATTATTCAAAAATAATCTCCAAACCCCGTTTTCAAGTGAGACATTTATATACTATTCCCAATATATGAAGTATTCTCAGTGTTCTATATATAGTATTTTCATTGTTTCATTGCTTCCCTTTAAACCAGTTTAACGCAAATCTACTCATTTTACTCCACTTTTTGAAAACCAGTAAAACTAGATGACTTTTCCTAACAGCAATATGACCAATACATGTAATTAGTACAGTATCTTCAAACTCTAAGAAGCAGCAGGAGATTTTATTATTCTACAAGAACCAAAATTGATTTCAATACATGTTGGTACAAGAAAATTGTCTCTCCTTACGATCTTCAAACACACATAAAAATAGCTTTTTAATGAGTTATTAATTTTGGTGTCACAGTGACCCTGACCTTTGACCTTGACCTAAATTGTGATATAGGACACATCATCCCTTTAATGCATCTACGGACACACACAAAAAATCGTTTCTGTATGATTTCCGGAGCTTGGGGTCACAGTGATATTGACCTTTTGACCGTGACCTCAAGTTTGGGATGTGACACATCGTCTACTCCTAATGTATCTATCCAGCTATTCCCACATGAGTTGGACACCAGTGATGGAAAAGGTGAATTCCCTTTTCTTGCATCTGTTGGCAGTGGGTCCTAATGTCTGAGGCTTCCTTGATGAGGGACTTTGGGACAGCGGTTTAAAAAGCTGTTCTGAGTGCACCCTGGCAAGCAGAAAAGAGGTGAATATTCCCCGTAATTTCGATGACAGTGTTGTTTTTGTGCTCCAGGGCATGCGGATGGCCACAACCTCTCCAACATAATTGTTGCTGCTTGGTCCCACTGACTTTTCAATACATATTGGTATAGATTCCAGTCCCTGCAAATATATGATGGGTCCTGGATTCCCGAGAGATGATCCTTCTGTGAAGATGACACAGTCCCGTCTTGATATCGATCGCAGAAGTTCCAGGATTCTGTGAGTAGTGTATATTACCCGATTTGAGTAGTATTTCACCCGGATGTAAAAATGACGTCACTTCCGGTTGTTATGAAAGAGGCGTTTTCATTGGACAGGACAAGATGGCGGCGCGTTCTGTGGGTGCAAGATGGCGGCGTGTGGGTGAAAGATGGCGGCGCGTTCTGTGGGTGCAAGATGGCGGCGTGTGGGTGCAAGATGGCGGCGTGTGGGTGCAAGATGGCGGCGCGTTCTGTGGGTGCAAGATGGCGGCGTGTGGGTGCAAGATGGCGGCGCGTTCTGTGGGTGCAAGATGGCGGCGTGTGGGTGCAAGATGGCGGCATGTAGAAAAACGTATAAAAGGAGGCGATTTTTAGTGGTTGGGTGTATTCATTGCAGTACCGAACGGAGCTCTCTGACCTACCTGCCTGCCTGACCTAGCTGCCTGCCTGCCAGCCAGCCTGCCAGCCTGCCTGCGTGCTTGCCTGACCACTAGCCAGCCTGCCTCACCAGCCTGTCTGTATGAGACGTGGGGAAGCTTTTCATTTTACCAGTGCAATTTCACCAGCCTATTACACCGTTTTTGACCAGCCTGAGCCTACAGTCATGGAGTCATCCCAGCAAGTGAAGCTTCAAAAGTACCGTGTTCGCCTCATTGATGAGATGCAGCTGACCAGTATCACTCAGTAACACCAATCAACGCCTTACACGTATGTAATATAAATTATTTTTTAATAATATCTATGCTAGGAAATCCCCCCCCCCCCTTCTCGGAATTTTTCTTTCAGCTTAGGTCTTTAGGAGAACGTGTCACAGTGAAAAAAGACATCACAGTTATTTCCCTATATTATGGAAACTTTTAGCGGCCAATTTTAGTATCTATAGGTAGGCATTTATATATTGGCAGAATTTTCTCGTGTAACTCAAACATCCTCCACATGGATCAGCTGTTTTTATGTCAACAAAACACCTCTATTTTTAGTTTCATTCGCGCGATTGCATGGACGTCCACTGCCGGTTTTGGACCATTTATAAATGCAAATTTCACGTATTTTCTCAAGCAGCTCATGAAATATAAAGCTCGAGTAATTCTCCACATATGCAGTCAGTCCGGCATATTTTCCCAGCAACTTGACAAGGAACACGGAATGGGACACCGTACATTTGTTCTACGTTACACATTCCCGCTACATCATGAAATATCCGTACACCATCTCTATCTCTCTTACCCGTACGTCTCAATTTATCTCAAACTGTTCACAATACATTCTAGAATAATATGATGCACGAATTTAAGAGTTTTGTGTAACAAAATGACGCATAGGATGACAATTGGCACCATTCCCCCGGATAATCGCACCTTTCAAACCATAGCGCCATCTGAACCTTATGAAGCAAGGGAGACAACTCGCACTAGGCCATGTTGTATTGGACCAAAACTATTGCCACTGTATTTTTGTGATTGTATGTTACATTTGTTATGTACCTGCTCATCTTGAGTGTTTGTACAATAAAATTCAATTTAGGCCAAGCCTCTCGTAAGTCCTTATTCGTACATGGTCATTTTGGGAGGTGTGTGTGTGTGTGTGTGTGGAGGGGTGTTTGGGTAGAGAGGGACCGCTATGGGTCCGAATGGGGCGTGGGAGGTGTCATGTTGTAGCTCTCGAGGAAAAAATAAATAAATAAATGAATAAAAAAATAAATAAATAAATAAATAAATAAATAAAAAAAAAAAAAAATCGGCGAGTAGTAGACAAAGGGAAAATTGGGAAGTACTGACCATGCCCCAGAATACTTCAAGGTGATATGCATATCACAGCCTTAAGGCCTATGTAAGATGTAATCTACTTTACAATGTTGGAATTCAACATGGCGGCTAAGGTCAACATGGTGCGGCTAGTCCGCCATGTTGGAATTCAACATGGCGGCATGTAGAAAAACGTATAAAAGGGGATAATTTTTAGTGGTTGGGTGTATTCATTGCAGTACCGAACGGAGCTCTCTGACCTACCTGACCTGCCTGCCTGGCTGCCTGACCTCTAGCCAGCCTGCCTGTTCTGACGAGAGGACGAGAGAAAACATGAGACGTGGAGAAGATTTTCCATGGGACCCAGCAGCACCTCCGGTTGAAGTTTTACCCCAAGACGAGCGTGTGAGGGATATTTATCAACGACACTGGGCTACCATACGCCATTGTTTTCACCGTGACCGTCGTCTAAAGGACTTGTATAACTTTCGACTGCAGGACCTTACGTATCTGTCTACCTATGCCGAGAACATTTTCACAGATCAGGTCACAGCGTTCAAGTTGAATATGACATTCGGGTACATTTTACGGCACAAGGAGACGGACCAAGTGCGGTATTATTATCCCAGCAATAATACTTATGTGTTTGACCAGCCGTTCACGGTGACGGATGCGATTTCCCTGGAGCCACTCATCGACCAACTGACTACGTTGGATCCATTGGAATGGGCCCGATTGCAACGCCCCAATACCCAATGGCTCGTGGAAATGGTGACCAACGTCACATTTTTCGTCACAAAAATGAGAAATCATCCTATCGGTGCTCCTGTACTACTACCCCCTTGGTTGCTTCATCGACCTGGACTGTATGCATTAACAGGAGGGTTTAATGGACCCTACAAAGACCGGAAATGTCTGTTTCGGTGTTTGGCCGTGCATCTGGACCAGTGTGATCCCAAGGGTTGTGACAGAGTGGCCAATGGCTATTGGGAACAGTACTTAGAGCAGCAAGACTTGGATGAGCGGCACTTCCGTGGAGTCCCGTTCAAGAATTTGGATGACGTGGAAACACTGTTCAACATCAATATCTTTGTATACCGATTACGATGCGAGGAGGATACATTTGTGGCTGAATTGGTTCGTCGTTCAACAGAACGGTATGCTTCTACGATGAAAGTCAATGTGTTCGACGACAATGGCGTGAGTCATTTTTCGCTGATCTACAATATGAGCCAGTACGCCCAGTCTTACAGTTGTGACCAATGCCATCGGGTGTTGGGGCTTACATCGACACGAGAAGATTTGTGACAACAGTGTCAAGCGAGTATATCCTGGTGGTGTGTATCATAATACGCCTACTATTTTCGAGGAACTGGCCGATGAGGGTCTGATCATACCGGAGGAGGACCGTTATTTCCCCTACCGGGCGTGTTACGATTTTGAGGCCCTATTGGAGCCCATGGACATGTTTTCAGCGAAAACGCAGTGGACGCAGCGCCATATTCCCCTGAGTGTGAGTATTTCCAGCAACGTACCTGGCTATGACGCTGCACCGGTGTGTTTCGTGTCCACGGGGGATTCCCATGAGTTGATCACCCGCATGATGGCGTATTTAGAGGAAGTCAGTGCGGCCAGTACGGAATTGTTGGTGTCCAAGTTCCAGGACATACTGGACCAGCTGGACGATCGGATTCCTATACCGGGTGTAGCGTTTAGTGACGAAGAAGAGTCCGAGTCGGAGCCGGAGTCGCAGCCGGAGCCCATGCAGTCGCAGGATGTGCCTTTACCGAAACCGTATGCGGAGAAATTGAAAGTGCGCTTCCTACAATATCTAGGCCAGTTACCGGTGCTGGGTTTCAACTCGGGACGATATGACTTGAACATGGTGAAGGAATTTCTCTACCCCTACTTGGCCCAGGCGAATACCATCAAGTCCGTCATCAAGAAGATCAATAATCATATGGCCCTCACTACCACATCACTTCATTTCCTGGATGTACGGAACTACTTAGCTCCCAATTATAGCTATGATCAGTGGGTGAAGGCGTATGACTGTGCACAAACCAAAGGGAAGTTCCCTTACACGTATATATCGACGCTCAACAGTTTGCAGGAAACACAGTTGCCACCCCGGGATGCCTTCTTTGACGATTTTAAGCAAGTGGAATGTCCGGAAGACACGTACCGGGAACTACAGCAGGTATGGAACGATCAACATATGCAGACCTTGCGAGATTTCCTGATATGGTATAATAACTTAGATGTGGTTCCTTTCCTGGAAGCGGAAGAGAAAATGGTTCAACTCTTTCGTCGCGAGATGCACGTCGACATCTTCAAGGAGTGCTTGAGTTTACCGGGTGTGGCGCTTCGCCATCTTTTTCAAGAGTGTCCTACGTACTTCTCGCTGATACAGCAAAAAGATGCAGACATGCATGATTGTCTAAAGCAGAACATTGTCGGCGGACCGAGTCTTATTTTTCACCGGTATCACGAGAAGGACGTCACTACTCTCCCCAGTGGAAAACCCTGTGCTAAGATCATCGGATTCGATGCCAATGCCTTGTACCTGTGGTCTCTGGCCCAACCTATGCCCAGTGGCCATTATACACGTTGGTTGGCGGAAGGTCAGCATTTTACACCGCAACGCACTCCCTACAAGCATCTGGCTGATCAGTGGTTGGATTGGGAAGCCTATCGACGGGGAATTTATATACGACACCAGACCAACGCCACAGAGAAGCGGATAGGAGATCGTCGACTCCCCGTCGATGGGTTTGCCCTGGTGGGTAGGACACCGACCGTATTTCAATTTTACGGTTGCTATTGGCACGGCCACGAATGCCGTTTCAGCGCTGGACGTTTTAACGAACGACGTGGAAAAACACCGGAAGAATTACGGGAAGAAGTGGTGGAGAACGGCGATTATGTGAAACAGAGAGGATACCATCTGATCGAAATGTGGGAGTGTGAATTTTACACCATGTGCCAGGCCCTACCCCATTTACGGCGTTTCCTAAAAGAGCGCGAGTACCCATTGAGTCGTCGGCCACTCCTGAGTCTGCCACAGATGTTCGACGCCATTCGTTCGGGGGACCTCTACGGCTTTGTCGAATGTGATTTGCATGTTCCCGACACTCTCAAGCCCCTCTTCGCCCAGTGCCCTCCCATCTTTAAGAACACGCTGGTGGGTCGGGATGATATTGGAGACACCATGGGGGCCTATGCGGAGCAACACGAGTGTTTGCCTCGACCTCGACGGATGTTGATTGGCAGTGTGTGGGCAGAGAAAATCTTGCTGGGCACTCCGCTACTGCAGTGGTACATGAACCACGGTTTGGAAATTACCAAAATATACCAAGTGATACAGTACGTACCCAACGCCTGTTTTGCGGAGAATGCCGACATCGTGACGTCTGCCCGTCGTCAAGGTGACCAAGACCCGAGTAAGGCCATCATCGGTGAATCGTGGAAGTTGACGGGCAATGGGTATTATGGAAAAACGGCCACGAACCAGGATAAGTACGTGAACGTGAACATTTGTACTACTTCCCAAGCCCGCAAAAAAGTGAATTCTCCTCTGTTTCGATCCGTGGAGGTCATCGATGACGACACGTATGAAGTCAGTTCAGCCAAGAAGACTATCCGTTACAACCTACCCCTGCAGATTGGATGCATGGTATACCAGGTGGCCAAGCTGAGGATGCTCCAGTTTCTGTATGATTTCATGGGTGTGTATTTTAATCCATCAGACTGGCAACTCATGGAGATGGATACGGACTCGGCCTACATGGCCGTCTCTAATGCGGATTGGGAGTCCCTGGTGAAATCGGAGTTACGGGCACAGTATGAAGCGGAACGGGACCAGTGGCTACCTCGACGTGACCATTACCAGTACGATAAGCGTACGCCGGGCCTCTTCAAGCTGGAGTGGAGTGGGGATGCTATGATTGCTCTCTCCTCCAAAACGTATTACTGTTACGGGGGAGACGAAAATAAGTTTAGCTGCAAAGGGGTGAACCGGCGCGATCCCAACATCGACAAAGCCTTGTACCTAAACGTGCTGCAAAGCCAGGCCAGTGCCAGTGGAACTAACCGAGGATTTCGCGTGGTGGACCACCAGATGCGGACGTACATTCAGCAACGAGACGCCTTTACTTTCTTTTACCCGAAACGGAAAGTCCTGGCCGATGGCATCAGTACCACTTACTTGGACTTGTGAACATATATTATCTTATACCCGGACTTCTAATGGACATACATATTTGGACTCTAAATTACTCTCTATACTATATACATTACACCATGAACTTGTTTGTCATTCTTTTGAATATGTACTCGATATACGTCAGTTCGATGACTCGGTCTAACTGTTATATACTCCACTGTGATTTCTCTCTCTCTCTATACATACGTTCACCTCAATTCTTGTTTGCAACGTTCTTATATACTTGTACATACATTCTTGTTCACTTGTTCACATTAATAAATATTCGAACTTCACTTGGGTTTTCATGAAGTTTCTTAATGAACAACACCACCGAAACATTCGTACTAACCATGCTCCGAGCAGGTTATATCATGGTCTTAACACCTATGTTGGGTTTCTGAGTATTGATGGGTAACATCCCGAGCACTGAAGAGTTTCTAATGTTTCCTTAGACGTCCGGATGTTCAACCTCCGGGACCTTTTCCCGCCCCGCCCCGGCCCCCCAGCGCGAGTTCTCCGGCCGCAGCGCGCGCGCACGCGTCATCACCGGCAGTGCGCGCGCGCGGGTCAAAAGATCAAAGGTCACATCCAGGTGAAACGGTCTCCCTTTCGGCAAGGTTCGGAGAATACATAGAACTTATAGTCATCAACTTAATCTATACGTGTTGGACGAATCTTCACTCACCGTATACACGCACCTCAATGAAATGCCCGCTCCAAACCTAGACCAAATACACGTACTTGAGTCTGTGGGCTGATTTCATTGGCTCTCTATTTTACTATAGTGCTCTTGCATTCTAACCTTGATGGGTTACATTTTGGCCCCATCCTACACCACTGATTTCAGTTTGACTGAATCTCCACATTGGGCATTTATGCATTATGAATAAAACACACAAGACAGGGTTTTTTGGTGAGATCTCATTTTGTTTTTTATTCAGTAACAACAACAACGTGAGAACAACCACGTGAAAACTGAAGCCCAGAACAAGGGGCTTGTACATTGAAAGAACTGAAGCCCAGAACAGGGGGCTTGTACATTGAAAGAACTGAAGCCCAGAACAGGGGGGCTTGTAAACTTAAGCCCAGAACAGCGGGCGTGTGTACATTGAAAGAACTTAAGCCCAGAACGGGGCTTGTACATTGAAATGATGGGCGGCCCAGTCATATACGAGTACATCGCGGTCCTCGGCCTTGGGGTACTCGTCAAACATCTGTACGATGGTAGATAAGGGTCTTCCCCGGCATCGATGGTACAGATAAAACAAGCAATATTGTCCGCACACGCTACTGGTCAGGCTTTGCAACGTTTGACTGTTCCAACACCACGTCTCTGTGCCTTGATCCATGAAGTCTGTTAAATCGGGATGGAGGGGTGGCAGGCCGTACGGGTCAAAGTATTCGCCCTGCTGTTCTGTCAAGTACACGGCCACCCAATGTTCACCGGGCCGATCCATCGGGTCCGTGTTGAGAACGTAAGCAGCAGGATACATACGGTCTAATGGGAACACATCTCGGGCGAACACCCCTTGAAACATCATACGTGTCTCTGGGTCATTCTCCAGCACGGTGGTTATCTGGTCTGTATCCATGTTAGGTGGAGAAGTCACACAGCACGTTGCGCGCCTTGTCCGCTTGAATGATGTTGTCAAACTCGGCGTAGCAGATCACATTGACGGTGCTCCGGAGGGCTCGTTGAAAGTGGATTTCCAACCGTAAATTGCCTTGCTTGGCCAGGGCCAGCTGATGGTCGTTCTCTAAGGTAGGGGTCAGATCAAAACAGAACAACGTGTATCCGTTCCCGTAGTCCTCCCGACTCATGAAATTCCCTTCGTCCTGGTTGATTTGACCGGTGGCTGTAAACAGGCTGTGATAGGCTCGAATGAAATTCGCGCGCCCAAAGTTCGGTGTTAAGGCCGTGGCTGGCACCTGTTGTCCATCCACATGCAGGGCCACAAAATTGATGCCGAAATGTTTAAAGTCAAACGGGAGACGGTCTGGGTAGGCTCCACTGAAACTGGTATTTTCCACACAGGCCAGGATCAATCGCTTGGGTAGTTCCCCCAGGAACAGGTTTTCTTTGTTGGCGCTCATATTTCCAGCAGACACAGAGAACACTTTGGTTTGTACACGTCGGATAGGGTACTGGGCTGGTTTGTTTCCAAGGCTTTCATGTGTCCCAATTGAACGGCTGGATTCGGTTTCACTTTTCGGACATACAGGACTGCGTCTTCGATGACAATCTTATAGTCAGCTGCATGCCCCTCTACGTTAGTGGCCATCAAGGCGAAGGTCGGAGGCGCCCGTATCAGTCGAATTTTGATGGGGATCTTGTTCAAGAGGTACCGGTCTTACATGAACATGTCTGCGTGCAGTCGACCTATGAGATCCACCGAGACGCCGTTCGCGGTCAAAGCCTTCCGTTTGCTATATCCCGTATTGTCGTTCTCTGCGCCCATGTGCTCGGCTCTGTCCAGGTAGAATAAAGCGGCTGTCAGTTGAGATTTTTTAGCCTCTCGTCCATGCGACAACAGCGTCTCGATGTAGGCTCGTTAGGGGCACGTGTTGGTCGAGTCACTGATGAGTTTGTCGCTGAGAAATATATCCACCTGTTGAAACATCGAGTGCAGCCAGAGATTCGTCGGGCCCACTGTTGCTTGGTCGGCGATTCTGGTGCCATCTCCATTGACGATCTTGGCTTTCACATACAAGTATGTATGGGCTAAATCCACATAGGCCGTATCCGCATTACTGATGGTGAACTCGATGGGCCCTGTTGCGTTGATGCTGGACAGCGGGAGATGCTCCACCCATAATCCTTGTTCGGCACTGGTCTGTGTGGGCGGGACGGTCCACAAATCAAATTCACTGTTGGTGGAGGGGCAGGACTCGGCGTGGATCAAGGACATGTTTTAAGAAAAGATATCCCGGGTCTTCGATGTGCGTCGTCGCTGGGTCGGTCGTCGACTGGTGCGTGGTCTCGGTGGGGCAGCTCTTTTATTCCCTACGGTGCGTTGTGCTTTGGCCACCAAGACGCCTCCCGCTTCTTTGGCCCGCCGTTTCAAGGCTTCTTTGGGTGCCGTACCCCCCAACACATCACCGGCCACTTGCAGTCCACTGCGTACCGCTTGTTTGCCGATTGCTTTCACCCCACGCGTCACCAAGGGCAGGAACGTTTTGACGATGCTCCCGAGTATGTTCCCAGTCCATGTCCACGTTGCATGCGTGCACCACTAAAAACCGGAAAGCCACCCCCGGCCTGTTGGGCATAATAGTCCATATAGCTGCGTGCATCGCACTCGTAAGGCACCTTCATTATACAAAGTGGGGAGCACGTGCTTGTCGAAAATGAAGTGTCAGCACCACTTTCCCGCGTTCGAATGCCACCGGTCGTCCCGTGTCATCTCTTATATCCACCGTGATCGTGTTGATGTGGGTTTGTCGTACGGGCAGGTAGAGCATGTGGGTGAAACTGTGGGTGACTTGATCTCCATACAACTTTTTAATGGGCACCACCCGTAACAGAGGTGTGTTGATATCGCCCACGATATGGCTGTCCACCACGTCCGAGTAGACGTAGAGTCCGTACATACCCGAATTCATATCCATCGGGATCTCGCCTTGGTGGGCTTTGGGACCAGCGAACGTCCGTAGATCGAAGCCCAGCATTTGCTGTAGGATAGGACTCAGTACGACACTCGCGTTGGCGGTGACGATAAGCTCTGCCATGTCGTTGTGTGCGTTGTAATCGAAGTTCACGTGATTCTTGAAGGGATAGGCTTTGATGGGTTTTGAAGTATTCGTGACCTCCCGTAGAGCCTTATAATGCAATAGTCTTGACAGCCCACCCATGAACTCCTTGGGAGTATCGTATTGGCCTTCGGGGAGGGTGAGTCGGGTGTCTTTTCCTTCGTAGGTCACGTCGTACCACACTTCATTGGCTCGCACGTTGTACCACGAGTAAGGGTATTGGATATCCACGAGGCCACATTCCCATCGTCCAGGTAAATGCAACGGTTGCGGTAACTGGGTCACGTACTTGGCCACGGTGTTGTCAGGAAACACATCCAGCGAACTGTTACTGGGTAGGGTGAGGTAAAACATGGCGACTGAGCTGTCCTGCTGCTGCTGTTGGTTTTAATAGGTGTTCCAGGCCTTGGGCGGTTGTGTCCGGCGTCGTGTTCGTCGCGTTGACTTGCTACGTGTCACGGCTCTGGAGATGTGGGGTGTCCTGATCAAGGGTGGTTTTTTAAAGGTCTGAAAAGAAGGTGCCCGTTGTGGTGGTGGAGTTTTGGGGGGTGACTCCGGTTCCCAGTCGGCTTCCCAAGAAGGTAGTGGGCCACTCGGCGATTGCTGGGTTAGCTGCATAAAGGCCCAGCGGTGGGGGTTCCCCACCAATTCCTGTGGTACATGCATGTCTTTCAAGCCTTGAGCGAAGACCTCCCATCCTCGAGGATCCGTGTGCGACCTGCGTTGACGCATCAGGTCATTCACTAAATCCGTCATGTGGGTCCGGGGACCACCTGATTCTGTACCAGGAGTTCGCCTTTATCATTCCAAGTCATGTTAGGATTCTGTTTCATCCGTTGTAATACCAGGCCAGCTTGTTTCTTGAACGATGCAGGTACACTCTTCAGGACTTCGTCTTCCACCCACTGTGGGGCTGTGGGTGGTACCCCTGGTAATGGCGGCTGTTGGAGCGGTGCTGAAGTCGGCGGGATGTCACGTGGTGGTGGTGGTGGTGGGGTAGAGAGGGTTTTGTATTGGTCCATGAACGTCATGTACCATTGAAACGTCTCATTGTACCGTTGTACTTTCTCGCTGTCGCTTAACCCCGGTCTCTGTAAGATCTGTTGCATCTCTCCATCGAGGCTGTTTATGGTCTTCACCGTAGTGGGACAGGGTAGGGTGATTGAAGGTTTTGCAGGAACCGTGGTTCGACGAGGACCATTTTTTTCGTGTGGTTCATTGTCGGCCGAAGAGTCCACCCAATACTGGACCCAACACAGAAGCGGCCAACGGTGCTAAGATGGCCCCGAGAAAGCCGCCTTTCTGTAACACCTTTTTCTTTTGTGTTTGAGGGACCCGCTTCTGGACTAAGGTTCGGAGACCTGTCTTATGCTTGGCCAACTTGGTCTTCTGAGCCGGAATCAGTGGTACGTTGCCTTTTAACAGGTTGTACCCGATCTCGCACAGACAGCGTACAAGCTCAGGGTCCGCACCGCGTACAATGGTTCGGACTAACTCGGGTGGGGCCGTCTTCAATACACGGAGCGTGGGAGCGTGCTTCCGTACTCGCGCAGACATCATGTACAACTAATGCTAGAACTCACAACTCTGCTCTTTTTATCCACCTCAGGGACAAAGTCAACCCTGCTGTGGTATTCATTCTTTTTAATATCCCCATCATCAAACACACACACCCCAGCTGGGGGAGCCACTGTGGGTGTGTTTACATTATTTTTGCATGTACACGTGGTGGGCCTCTCCGGGAAAGATGCCGGTCCGTAGTCGAAGATGTTCGGGGGTGGCTTGCTTGAGGTCGAAGAGCATATACCCGTGCTGAGGGGTTGTCGCATCTTTGAAGGCTTCCAACGCAAACGGTATGCGGCCGGGATACATCTGTCTGGCCAGGTGCAGCAGTTGAGTGGTATCTCTCGGGTTTTTGAAGACCACCAGGTAGTGGGCATTTAAGCTGATGTTCCGATGTTCTTTGTTTTTACTGAACAGATTCTGCACAATGTAGATGATGCTGAGCCGTCGATGATGGCTGCCTTTGGTAAAGAGTTGGGTGACCCGCGCATCCGTCTCCGCCATGAGATCATCCAGAACCACCAAGGTGTCGGGTTCCAAATCGGCCAGGTTGGGTAGGCCTTCCACGAACGTGATGTGGGGCATTGCTGCATACGCTGCCTGCCATTCTCCGTAACACCACACGACTCGGGCAATGGGTGGGGTGATCATGCTGTCGGCGTGTTGAAGGAGCTTCCTGACGAAGTGCGTTTTGGCGGAACCCGTCGGTCCTGCGATGACGCAAGTGAAGGGATGCTGCCACCGAGGGTCCATGGTTCGAGGTGTATCCGTTGTCGTGGTAACCCGCTCTTGTAAATTTCGTACGAGTGAACTGGAGTGGTGTTGGGTACAACGTCGGTCGTCGTTGTCTGATCACTGCGAGGGATGATGATGGGGGTGGGTACAACGTGGGTCGTCGTTGTCGGTTCACTGTGAGCGATGAAATCCGGTGGGTCTTCAGACGTAGTGGGTGTACTTGGTGTAGGTGTAGAGCTTGGTGTGGAGCTCGACGTGGCTTGTACACGGGGTGTGGTGGTGGTGACTGGGCTCGATACGGGGTTGACTGGTGCTCTCTGTAGACCGGTTTCACTGGTGGCTGGTGTTCTCAGTTGGTTAGGTAACGTGCTGACATAGGCTACGTCGTAAAACACACCTCCGTACAATACACTCAGCAGGGTTAGCAATAGCACCCCAAAGCCCACTTGTGCTTTGCGCGTTTTGGGAGACGCTGTGTTCAGAGGCAGCTGCTGTTTGTCCATAGCACTGTGGTCGGACGTGGAATGAAGGAGGACGGCATTGGTGTCTGGCCTTATAGTCGTTTCACCTGGTTGGCAGCGACCCAGGAATTGAAGGAACTGGGCCAACCTTGCCATTTGACGAAATGAAACAGTTTGCCACGTCGACGTTCCGTTTTCAAAATCTGCTCCACCGTGTAGTAGTCTTGCTGTGTTTTTACGACAGGCTGTAATTCCGTCTCGTAAAACGTCCCTAGCAACGGTTCCCCTTGAAGATCTTCCAGTTCATAGACTCGCTGCTGTCGGGGTAGGCGCCGTTTAATCAGGAAGTGCTCATCGCTCCAGTTGGGCAAGTAACTTTTCTCGAACTTGCCCTTGACTTTACTGATCCGTACAGGGTCCCCGACCTTGTACACCGCCTTCGTCGTTCGCTGCGATGGCCTGGGGTACAAGACACGCCGAACTTGGGCTTCATTGCGTTGGGTCACGGTAATGGGGGCTCTCTCTATACTCCGATGATAGGCTCGATTGTAACCCCTCACAAGTTTCGGGAGAACATCGATGTACCGCCTTGTATTCTTATAGGTGAAATATTTATACATGCGGCCTTTGAATGTCCTGTTGAACCTTTCCACCACGGAAGCCTTGGTCTCGTTGTACGTATGGAAGAAAAACACCTTCTGTTTCTTGAGAAAGGCTTGGAACGGTCTGTTGAGGAATTCCGTGCATCGGAATCTTTTTGAATTTGGTGCTAATACTGTTATATGGAAATGGAATAGGTCTTTGGATTATGGACGCGGATATTCTCTAATGGACGACGGCTGGATTATGAATGACGGACTAGACGCTTGTAATTCGTCGGTTTGCAAATACAAAGGTTTGCGCCCGGTCTTGAAGATGTCTTTGAACGCCGCTATGAGATTCGCCCCCGTTTTCGTCCGGATGGGTACCACCCATGCATACTTGGATAGGATATCGATGCACGTCAAGATATACCGATTCCCATCGTTGTGTTTGGCAAAGGCGCTCATATCGAGCAAATCCGCTTGCCGCTGGGCATCTATTCCTCCCACGATGACCCGGTTCCGTAGAAAATGGCGACGGACAGCTCGATGTAAGGTATAGGTGTCTTGTTTTCTTAACCAATCTCGGACTTGGGCACGTTGTATCCCCTGGGGTTTGGCCGCTCGATAGAGAGCCGACAATGCACTATAGGCCGCCGGACTGTCGGGACTGTGGTATAAGTTATCCAACACCTTCTCCCAGCGCTTCATGGTGACAAATGATGATGGACCCTGGCTCTATCGTTTATTTATAACGGGTATATCTTGGGCCGGAGTTTCTTTCTGATTTTCTTCGTTGGCTTCCACAGTGTCCATGGTCAATGAGCAGTCCAACTCGTCTGATGACCGCTTGATAAGCACTTCATCCACATCTACCACGGCATCTTCCAATGCAGACCACAGATCAGGGTGAAGGGTAAAATGCATTGTACCCCCATCTAGCCGAACCAATTGAGCAAAGAAAGGGCCGCGTCGGATGTACACATCGTGACACAAGTGGATGAGGTCGCCGTCCAGTTCACCAGACAACACCCGTTTGAATTTGGTCCAGCCCTCTCGGGTCAGACGAATGCGAGCCGGGCACGGTTGTGTAGGGTCCGCATCACAGATGTCTCCCACCTCCTCCATGATATCGACCTTATCCGCATACACGTGCAGGAAAACCTCGGGGGTCAAGCTGAGATACGCCAGTATTATATGCTGCGTCATGGTCAGTACGTGAATGGTACCAGAGTTGACTGTCTCTCGTATTTATAGGGGGAACCCCGTGAGGTCAAAGGATCAGGTGGTCATATCACTGGGCTGATCTTGGACCCACAGAACGCCGCCATCTTGGACCCACAGAACGCGCCGCCATCTTGCACCCACACGCCGCCATCTTGCACCCACAGAACGCGCCGCCATCTTGCACCCACACGCCGCCATCTTGCACCACAGAACGCGCCGCCAGTAATATACACTACTTCTGTGCTTCTGTTCCTCCTTACCAAGATTAAAATCTGTCGAAGTTCAAGGAGCGATGCTATGTCCAATTACAACACATATACGGGAAGTGGGAAGAGGTTCCGACATACTGACTGCGTCGCATGATTTCACAGAATAGTCTTCTGGTTAACCTATTCTAAAGCACATACCAAGAATCTTACGATTCGTGATATGTGTTGTATCTCAGGTACGCTTTTATTGTACCTGTTCATGTGGCAACTTGGATGATATGACCACACGGCCCCAGCCTAGCGAGCTGATGCCCTGCCTAGCGAGCTGATGTGTTGAAACTCCTGCTCGATGTTAATGGCTTCTTCACGTGGAGTAAACTCTCTGAAACGTGAATGGAGTATGCTCAGGATTGATGATCTCTTTTCCCTCTCTCTGTTTTCTGACCAAAGCTGATGAAGTCGAGAATGTGGGGAGTCTGTATTTTTCACCAGGATCCTGGCATACTCCTGGGCTTGTCGAAAGCGTAGGTGGATGTCCAGTGGAAGCGTGTTGGCCAGCACCTCCAGGGCAGCTGTGCTTGTGCTTCCAATTGCACCTGAGGCTTTGACGAGCGCCGCGCGTTAAACTGGCTCCAGCATCCAAACTGCTTTGGTTGTTTCTGTGGCGATTGCAGTAATTCCAAATTCTAGGGTGGGCAAGACAACAGATTTATATAGGGTGAGAAAAGTGGACTGCTTACACCCCCTCTTAGCTGTAGCGAAGTCAGATATACTGCACAGTGCTGAGAAAGCTTTCTTCTTCCTGTCCTCTAAGTGTTACCTTTGACCTTGATCTAAATTTTTGTACGCGACACATCTCTTCCCATATGATTCCGCTCACAAAAAAAGTAGAAGTTCTCAATAAAATCTCCTGATTTTATACCACAGTGACCTTTGACCGTTAAACTCGATCTCAATTTTGATACACGATACATCGTTACAGACTAGTATATCCACTCACAAAAAATTGCAACTGCGGAAAGAAAAGTGTCACAGATATAGACCGCACATGAACGGTTCAATGATTTTATCAGTTTTGGGCCATTGACCTTTGACTTCTGGCCTCGACTTCCATTTTGGTTCGAGACACGTTGTTCGCCCATAGGTTAATAAAAAAATGGAAAAAGAAAACAGAAAACTGTCCACCATATAGACCGGATATGAAGGGATGGGTGGAAATCGCCATCACATAATGCGTTCACTCTTGGGCGGACGTATAAAAAGTGATTTAAAAAAGTCGTATAGATACACTCCTCCATTTGTATAGAAAATTAAGTTGAGGTTATCATTCTCTCAGCTTATGAAAGTTTTACGCCAGTAATGGTGTTTGCATTGCCTTGAATTGAATGTAAGACATCCACCAGGAAATCATTAGGGGATTTGGATATTCTGTCCTTGAAATCGTTTCCCTGGGTGTAAAAATGGAAGACTACACCAAATTGAAGGATAAATCACTGATGTGGTCAACGATCAGCCTTATTTGATGTTTGGACATGTGGTTTAAACCAAAATCTTGATTACTAGCACTTGATTACTAGTACATTAGGCACCGTTTCCAATTATCGTTCGCGAATGAATCGTTTATTTCGTCAAATTTTCTCGAAGTCGCGATTTTCCAAGACGCGAGGGAATGGCTTTTTTTCTTCAAAATAAACGATTCATTCGCGATCGCTGTTCGAATGGTGTTTTTTTTCTGCTGGCAATCGTTTTTCAATCGAGAAAATTTTCTCGAATAAAAAACGATATCGCGATTGAATGGTTTTTTAATCGAGAAAATATAAGCGATTGAAAAAAAACGATCGAGGATTATAGCCGAAAGTAGTACAGCAAGGTTCAGCCTGACTGACCCGCATACACGTTTCAGTCAAACTATAAGTTCTATCATTTTTTCTTCTTCTTTTTCCATTCTTCTTTGCCTTGTGTTAAACTATAGCGTGTTTCAGTTCAGTTGACGGTTATATAGATACGATGGGGACATTGAAAGAAATTGAAAAATATATATATATATATACATAGGAATAATGGTGAACGATATATACATATAATTATAACTTCATATTTACATATATTGTTTACGGGACACAGGCCCGGATATAGTCAGACTGAGTCATTTGTACTTGCAATTTCGTCTATTATTTTGAGTATTTCTGTGTTTTAAAGCTGGTATTATTTCAGATTTCTTGTGTAGTATTTTTCGTGAACGTTTTTGGCATCTGTGCGTGCTGAAATTTTGAGTTCGTAATGTTTGTACCTGTTTTAACGCATTAGTTTACCAAGTTTTTGAATTGAATACTTAGAATTTTGTTTGATCGTCGCTATATAGCTGAAATATTGCTGAATGGGACGTTAAACCTTAATTCTCTCTCTCTCTCTCTCTTGAGTTCATTCGTCAGATTTTCGCTGTTCGTGTGGTTTTTTGCCCAAAGATCACCATTTTCCTTGTGTACATAGATGGCGCTGTATTGAATATAACATAGTCATACGGGGCTTTTGAGTCTTCGAAAGCACTTAATTATTAATATATAGCGCGGGCTATTTGTAAAACTTTTCACAACTGTCATTATTGTTTTGCTTGTTTGTTTGGTTGTGTGAATTAATCTTTTCTGGAGCTCCCTGGGTGGGAGTTTTGTTGTGCGACTCCCTAAGTGGGAGTCTATAAGTGCAAAACCCCACAGTTGCCTGGCTTGTGGGATATTTGATGGTAGATGAATACGTATATTTTCAATAAATTATGAAAATTAATAAATACAAAGGGAAAATATATAAGGGAAAAGCGGTTTGCTTGGCAAGATGATCAAGGTCTCGCCTTTGGCTAAAAAGGAAACCTTGACGATTCGGAGATGTGTTTCAAAAGGCCTGTATAATTCAGGTCACGTGACTTGGTTGCTGAGGCAGCAAACAACGCCCCTCACCGTGTATGATACTATATGAGAAATGACTGCATTAATATACAATATGAATATAAAACGTCTTTCTCTGTCAGACAGGTTTTCAAATCCCACATTTAAATCTTCAGTTTTGCGAGAAAAAAACACGAAATTTTTAACCGATGATCGTACTCGGACGAGAATTTTTTCTCTCTTGCCAGCTTGGTTAATCCAGTATGAGATGAAATTATATAATATTCAGGTGGTTTCTGGCTTGAGCTTCCTTTTGGAATCAATCATAGTTCATTTATCAAAATGTAAAGTTAAAATAAAAAAGTATTGTACATATGCGAATCCAACCGTTATATGCGATTCAATCACCATTGTGATATGTATTTAATATAAATATGAAATTACTGCCGCGAATATTCTTATAATCAATAAAATTAACTTGATGGTGATTTTGTGAACTTATTCACATCTCAATAGTTTACAAACTGTACCAAAACATGAATGGATACCCTTTCCTAATATATGTTTTACCATAACAAAATATACATATTTAATTACACCATTTTTCACCTTAATTAACCTAGAAATTCTCGGCTGGAGGGCTAAGCTGTTCTGAGTTATCGCCATGCGCCCATTCACACATCTATAAAGTCTGTGCCATAATCATTCTGATAATGCAATCAACGACGAACTCAAATCCACTTATGACCAATACCCGGTATTTACAAAAACAAGATTTGCGACTATCATCCTGTATTGTTTATACCAAGTTGCATGAATATATGAGGAAATTATCGGACGTATGAAGGGAATGACTGAACATTAACGCATTGTCGGCTCACACGATTATTAAATAAACATGTAATTTTGTCATTTACGCTTCGCCAGAGTAAATCTGACCGCGGACGTCACAGGAAACATGGTACAGGTATGTGTATAGATATTTCCAGCACACGCCCTACTTCGGCTTGTAGGAGACTATAGATCGTGAATCATATATATTATTCGGTTATCTTACGCATTTATACAGTATAGTATAGTATAGTAATATAGGTTTTTCCATCGACAATTCCGCAATCAACATTACATGTAGTTCCCAGTTCGCGGATAGAGCGGCGTACGACGGCAACACGGCCGATATGTCAGATATCACTCCGCCTCACGATTCTCTCGCACCATGAAAAAAACGATTCTCTCGCGATTGAAGATTCGCGATCAAGAACGGATCGCGCATGGGTAAACGATTCAAAAACGATATCGCGAGAGAATGTTTTTTTTTCAGAAAAGGTTCAATCGTTTTTTCTCATTTTTTTTCTCGATATCCTCGCGACTGATTCGCGAATGATCGTTTTTCAATCGAGAAAATTGAAGAAAAATCGCGACTGAAGAAAAAACGAATACTGGAAACGATCCCTTACCCGTCGGGTGATTGTGACGTATAGAAGAGAATTTGACTTACAACTTAAGATTTTGTCAGTATTCAGGCTGGTGGGGGTTTTGCAACAGCTTCAGACCAGTCCAGCAGATTAGACTGTAAGGAAAAACAGCACATAAACAAACAGCACAGGGAGAAATAAAGTGAACATATAAGGTATTTCATAATCTCAATGCAAGAACAACACCGCGTTCAGTATTTGCGGGGGGAGCAAGTCGAAAGAGAGAGAGAGAGAGAGAGAGAGAGAGAGAGAGCGAGAGAGAGAAGGAAAAAAGGGGATGGCGGTTTGTGTAGAGCATGACCAAATTTAGCTCTAAATATACTCATCTACATGTACTCTTCAATATAACTCATAATCAAATCAAGTAATTTGATGTTGGAAATATAGATCAATTTCAGTCATTTTCAACAATTTTGATGGTCTATTCTAGACAATGGTTAGCTACCGAATGTTGGATCGGAAGCTTAGCATTTAGCTAGTATGTACACTATCCAATGATTCCATATGGTCAGTCGTATTTATATACTCAGAACATACGGAAAACACAATTTGGATAATGGCTGGCTACTAAAAGTCGAATCTTACGCTTATACAGTATCATCATGTAGGCATTGTCTCGTATATGTTTATCAAGTTTGGCGGCTCTAAACCACTTGCAAGGGTAGAACACAGGGAAAACAATTCGGACGATGGACGGTTATATGGTACCATCATGTAGGTATTTTCTCATATTATACTTGTACAAGTTTGGTGGCTTTAAGCCATTTGCAACGGATGTTATCCGTCTGTGACAGACATACATACAAACGGACGCGGGCGTTTCAGGTTGACTGTTTTTATGTTATAGATCGTGGTACTGGTATATGCACCCTAAGCCAGAATAGAATTTTGCGTGATCAGTAATTTTTCATCACAGCTGTCAATTGATTGTAGCTATTATTTGTTTATTTCTGCATCACACTCGAAAATAAGAGTGGAGAATTGTCCGTTTACCATTCAGTGAAAAAATGTCATGGCATTTGAAAGCTAGACAGTTTCTAGTTACAAATGGAGAAATTTCATGGATATAAAGCCAGACAGTTTACCACTGTCTCTAGCTCCAAATGGTGAAGTGACAGTTTACCATTGTTTCTAACTACAAATGGAGAAATGCCATGGTTATAACGCCAGACAGTTCACCATTGTTTCTAACTACAAATGGAGAAATGCCATGGTTATAACGCCAGACAGTTCACCATTGGTTCTAACTACAAATGAAGAATTGTCATGATTATAAAGTCAGACAGTTTACCATTGTTTCTAACTACAAATGGAGAAATGTCATGTCTATAAAGCCAGATAGTTTATCATTGTCTCTAGCTCAAAATGCAGAAGTGATAGTTTACCATTGTTTCTAACTACACATGTAGAAATGTCATGGATATAAAGCCAGACAGTTTACCATTGTTTCTAGCTACAAATGGAGAAGTGACAGATTATAATACCATTGTTTCTTACTACAAAAATGTCACTGCTATAAAGCCAGACAATTTAAAATTGTTTCTAACTACGAATGAAGAAATGCCACAGCTACAATGCCAGACAATTTACCATTGTTTCTAACTAAATATTGGGGAATGTCCCGGCTATAAAACCAAACAGTTTACCATTGTTTCTTACTAAAAATGAACAAATGTTACGGCTATAAAGCCAGACAGTTTAACTCTATCTGGCCTGGGCTTTTTGGGACCTGTCCAGGCCTGGGGAAGGGAGGGGGGGGGGGGGGCGCCCCCCTAATTATTTTTCTTATCCCTTGAGCTAGGGGGCTGAAACTTACCACACTATACCCTTGGGTCAAGTTCTACCGGAAAATGTAAAAAAATCCAAGATGGCCGCTTTGATGTGATAAACTATAAAGTCCCGGAGTTTCAGCAATCCATTTTTCGTCGTTCCGGAGATAGCGCAGAAAGTTTGGTGGGGGGAATGGCCCCCCAGGCCAGGTATGGTTAAAATGGTTTCTAACTACAAATGAAGAAATGTCACATCTACAAAGTTACATAATTTACTAATTTTTCCAACTACATACGGAAAAAATGTGCTGGCTATAAAGCCAGGCAGTTTACCATTGTTTCTTGCTGCAAATGGAGGAATGTTACGTCTATAAAGTCAGACAGTTTACCACTGTTTATAGCTACAGATGGGGAAATGTCATGACTGAGAATTTACCATTGCTAAGTGCGATGGACAGACAGACAGACAGACAGACGGACAGGCCAAACACTCCAACTCTGTCTCTCAGCATGAATACTATGCCTCCCCTGCCATTGGGGAAAGTTGAGATGGGCCATCCAGCCGAAAGATACATTTTTTTTATGAAAGGCTATTAAAATCCAAGCAGAGGCTATTTATATTCTGGTATAGGAGTTTTCTCACGGTGTTGTTTACGGTACATTGTGTAAGGACGTGTAGACTGTCCTCGACCTCGCGTTTACTTAGCCTACATAATCGGTCCCCTCTGTCAGCACTCCCCGTATAACATTATACAACATTATAGAAACTGCAGTCTCTTCATATGCAATACATTATCATTATGCAATGCATGCATCATAAAACTATTATTTATTTGCCCTATTTTCCTCTGCACAAGCTAATATTATGTAATCTAGAAGCAGCCTTTGAAAGCATGGTATAATATTTTAACAGTATCATAAACAACCACAGTAGTAGTCAGAGGAAATCAGACAGGTAAGGCAGAATAGAGATTACTTCCATAGATGCAAAGATAAGAAGATTCACCAATGTAATAAAACCGAAACTCACCTTGAAACCTCCAAATCCAATCTTATAAAATCTGCAGTCCTAACCAAAATATCGATTGAAAAGACTTAACAAACTAAATGTAAAGAACACCGAATGCAACGAGTTCTCTCCCATGCGGTTAACTTCGCCGACTTTTCCAATCTATATCCAGATCCAGAGATTGGTAGGGAAGGGATAGTAAAGGGAATTGTATCGTATTCAATACTAGTCTGAGTGAAACCCCAAGCTCAATGGACATATGGGAAAGGTACCTATGCTTATAACAGAAAATTAACTGGAAAATGTTTTTCTAACTAGCTTTAATTGTACAACATGTACGAAATTGAGAAATTTTTATTAGCAAATCTTGAATCGAAATATATCAACTAAGTATTTTTTAAATAAAATAAACACTTCTGATAATGATACATGTAGTTACTGCGGAATAGAAAGGGAAATAATAATCTGTTTATAGAGTGGGAAAATTACACTTTGGAAATAGCTTTGACATTGGCTGCATGATAACACAGGGATGAGAGGAGAGATTACAAACGATAAAGTTATCCTGGCATGGAGAAGAGATCACTAACATGCTAAGAACAAACAGAAACCCTACTAAGTTTACAAAATAGACAACTAACGTCAGATCTCTTTTATATGTTTTCTGCAATAACTACGCAACAGAAAAACATACAAATGACATAAAATCCTGGCGATAAATTTGTAAACAAATGAATTTTATTGTGAGACTTGACTCCAGAGAAGACAAAGAATAATGTATTTATTTGTATATTATATAAGTATTAATGCATGTCCAAGATACTGTTAGTAGTAGGAAGAACACCGATTCCCGCGTAAAAATGTGAGTCCCAAATGTGGGTCCCTGGGGTGCTGACGTCACACCCGGTCAAATGTCAAATCTGGGTCAAAGGTCGGAGGTGTAATGGAGGAGATAAGGGCCTTTTTCCATCCGGTTACCTGTGAGTGTGTGTGCGTGTGTGCACATGCACACACCACACACACACACGCACACGTGTGCGTCTGTGTGTGTGTGTGTGAATCTCTATAAGTACAGACACAACCACCACCGGACGTTGACGCCCGTCAACGCCCGGTGGTGGTGGTAGCTCCCGTGGGGCGAAGCTCTTGGATCTCAGAGCTCTTGGATCGGAGCTCTTGGAGCTCTGAGCTTGGAAGTGACGTCATCGTACGTACGCGCACGTACCTGTGGTGCACCCGCACCCTGGTGCACCCTATGCTCTACGGGCATTCCCAGAAGAAAAAGAGGGGATAATAAAATGATTGACCTGTCATCAGTGTTGTTGGTGTTCTCTCTCCGGTCTATATCATAATGGCGTCAAGGCGGTGTGCTAGAGCGTTAAGGTGTAACGACAGGCGTTGACGGGCGTCAGTGCATTTCGATGAATTAGTGTCATTTCCATGGAATACCTATGGAAACGCGTTGAAGCGTTAAGCTTTGGCTACTAGTCTTACTGATGACGTCACCAATGACGTCATAGGTGACATGGACATCCCTTGAGTCACGGTCTATGAACACTTATGAACGTGTTGATCTTCCGCTTTTAATATGTTCAAACCCAATCCTACGAATCTCACGAATCGTTAGATTCTTGATATGTGCTTTAGAATAGGTTAACCGGAGGACTATACTGTGAAGTCATGTGGCTGTGTCAGTATGTCGGCACCTCTTCCCACTTCCCTTTATGTGTTGTAATTCTATGTAGGGAGAGATCACTCTTGTTTACGTGATCCGACGTCACCGGAAGTGACCTTCACATGACCCGGATGTGGCCTTTGACCCGGATATGACCTTTGACCGGATGTGACGTCATCGTGACGTCATTGCCACGTCATGCCACAACCTCACTTTTTGAGCCTCATTTTTACGCGGGAATTTGCTCTCTTCCTACTACTACTGTTACTGTACTGTTAGCCGTTATCATATGTTTGTACCAATATATATATGAATGGCGATATTAATAATATAATGATATCAAAGATACTGCTACTGTAGTAATTGAGTTATATTAGCTGCATTGTAACAGTTTCACCACTCCACGGTTGCTGTCGGAGGTACCATACCAACACTGATTATAGTGCTCTACGGAAGAAAAAGTAAACAAAAGAGCGCTGAGTGTGGCGCCTCACGCGTAGGCGCAGAGGGAGGCACTCGTAATGTTACTTAGCGTTCGGAACTTAAAAGTTGACTTCCAATTTATAAAATTCTTGACAGTCCGTAATATCCAGTGTCGTAGGAAGAGGATTTGGGGCCCGGGGGCATGACGGGAGTCCAGTTTACTTGATCTAGAGCATTTTCAAAGGTTTCTTTCAGATACTTATTTGACTACTTTTATAATTATAACTGCGTCTTGAGAGACCAATTTGTTGACAAATTATCGATGAACGAATAACATACACAATCATTACACTGATATGACTATAGCATAAATATTGACCAATACTGGATGATAATCCTTCAAAACCACAAATCAAGTCTCACTAACATGTATAAACATATGAAATAATAACATATGCCACAAAACTGACTATGCTTTTGAGAACTGTAGATTTCAAAATTGACATTACAGATTCGTCATTCTGATGTAGCGAAAGTTCGATTACCCATTGTGAACAAGTTGAGTTATCTAGACCCAAGTGTGAAGAAGATATCGAAGCATAATCACCCTAGCCACATTCCTTGTTTGTTTTTATGTTACTCAGAAAGTGTTGAACGAAGGTCTCATGTGAACTTTTCACTACCGTAGACGTCCAAACCCGGTTTCAAATAAGCCATGTTATCATGGTTTTGCATACACGCATCAAGCAAAATCTAACAGGGGTTTAGATGATAGAACAACAAAATATCGCTGAGAATTGCAACAAGAGACTATTGGCTGTTGGATGCATAATTTTCTCGGAAATCTAACTTGATAATATAGATACCAGTAGAAGATAATATAGATACCAGTAGAAGATAATATAGATACCAGCAGAAGATAATATAGATACCAGTAGAAGATAATATAGATACCAGTAGAAGATAATATAGATACCAGTAGAAGATAATATAGATACCAGTAGAAGATAATATAGATACCAGTAGAAGATAATATAGATACCAGTAGAAGATAATATAGATACCAGCAGAAGATAATATAGATACCAGTAGAAGATAATATAGATACCAGTAGAAGATAATATAGATACCAGTAGAAGATAATATAGATACCAGTAGAAGATAATATAGATACCAGTAGAAGATAATAGGCAGGAAATATTCTTAATAGTTCCTAAAATGTACTTGCAATAAGTTCTATTATCAGATTAGGACAACGAATTATGCGCAAAACTGATATTTGGTAACACATACTTTGAAATGCCATGTTTTGTTATCTTATTTTTCTAAGGCAAGTAGGTGTGAAAAATGAACATTTAGACTAAAAGATTATCATAGCATTACGAGGGAAATTGGCAAATTGTACTTTCCTCATTGTCCGAATTCATGCCAGATTAAAATAAACGTATCATGGTCTGCATGTGGTAGGTCGTGAGCTATCGCATGTACATTTATCTAACATCATATATTTCTTAAGTTTTACAAAAGCCATGACAAAAATTACTTCCAGGATTTGATCACCATGGGAATTAGAGAGCGATATGCAAGAGGTGGGGAAAAATAACGACGTCTGTCGACTAAAAAGCAACCATGTGACTCTACAGGAAATCTTTCCTCGGCACCTCTCATTCAGACCCGAGAATACGCTGGATTCTCGGACGTAGCCTTAGTAACTCAGCCGCGCGTTTATTGCATCTGTTCATGTGGAGACAATGAAGTATCGACACGGCCCCTAGCACCGGCTTAAGCGGAATTAGATACGCTAGCTCGGGAGCTGTGATGAAGGATCAGCTCAACCAAATATCTCATCTGATGTTAATGGATAAAATCGTGAACGTCTGATGGATTGAACGCCTCAACATGGGGTACACCTGGTAAATGCAAGTATACCCAGGAAAACTAACTTGCAATGCCCGATTTCTCAACAAAACAATAAACCTACATATATTTGTCGAGTGGCCTGTACAGCCAATCAGCAGAATCCCACCATATATAGGAAATAAATTGGAGTGATAATGTGAATTCATTTGATAGTATATTAGGTCAAAACGTTTTCTCTAGCATAATATTGCGCAAATAATCCTATCATTGCTGTGTAAGAGGGTGGTAATATCCTCGTGGTAATATCCTCGTGGTAATATCCTCGTGGTAATATCCTCTGGGTCTTTACTTTCCCTGATCCCATAGCTACACGTACCGTAACAAAGTTAGGTGGGCTCATGGACTTTTTGAATTTGAGAGAGGAGGAATCACTTTCTGTGGCCTATAGCTATCTCGGCGAAATTTCATGACCTCAAGCAGAGATCGCAACTGAAATTATAATAAGTCGGGAGCCTAGGAGCTTAACAGCTTGGAGCTTGGTAGCTGGAGCTTGGAACTTTGGACCTGGGAGCTAATAACTTCTGAACTATGAAACTTGTTGAAGGGCATCCCTACGAAAGGACTCAAGAATATTTTGTGGCGTACTTACTTCTATAATTTTTCGCTGTAATTTATTATACCCTGAGCAGTAGAATTGTGGATTGTTTGATGTCCTCAGCTGTGGTGTTGGTTTAGCGATATAGGCCTACATATACCGTCCACCTTTCTCTGTACACACCTGCATTATTCATGCAGTAACTTGCCCCAGATATGTATACACCGTGAAACTTATACAGCTTTGAAGCCTGCTTGAATGGTGTAGCAGTATTTATGGAGATGTTCAGATCTACATGTGCATGGAGTGGATTATCGCGGCCCACTTGGGAAACAGATTAAACACGAAGGCAAGATCATGTTCGTACTAAACACTATTAATTTTGCTATTATTCTGTTGATCGAGCACACCATATGAATTTAGAATCTCACGCCAATCAATGAAAAAAATCTTCCTGATAAATCGTGTCCTTTTGGGGTTACAATTCATTGAGGGGTGGCAGAATTATACCAACATTGAAGACTACACACAATTTCAATTTTCAAATTTCATAAACTCGAAAGCAATAACGAGGGTCGGGCGAGGGTTAGTTTTGGATATAGAGGGTGGGGCTTCGTGCCCGGGATTAGGGGCATACTCCCGTGGAGAGATTAAGCTCCAGGAATATATGAGAATATGGGGTAGAGCGAGGCTTAGTTCAGGAGATAGAGAGTGGGGCTTGGTGCCCCGGTCTTGGGGACATGTTTCCGACGGTAGTGGATGGATTGAATATTGTAGCATGGTGTAAGCTCCAGGAATATATGAGAGTAGGGGGCCGGAGAGCTTAGTTTCGGAGATAATGGATGGGGTCCGGTGCCCCGAGGGTGGGGACATGTTAAGGTGTTTAATCCATCAGACGTCCATGATGCTCATCCATGAACATCAGATGAGTTGTTTGAGCTGATCTGTCATCACAGCTCCTGAGCTAGCCTATCTAATTCCCCATAAGCCGGTGCTAGGGGCCGTGTGCATACTTCATAGTCTCCCGATGAACAGGTGCAATAAAAGCGCGGCTGAGAGCTTAGGGTTCGGACGAGGCTTAGCTTAGGGGATAGAGGAAGGGGGCTTAATGTCCCGGGGTGGAGACATGTTTCCGAGGGTAGTGTGAGGTTGAATAAAAGCAGTATGGTGTAAGCTCTAGAAATATATGAGGATAGGGGTCGGGCGAGACAGTTTGGAAGAGTGTGGGGCTTGATGCACAGGGGGAAGGGATAGGATTTCGAGCGGGTAGTGGATCAGTTGAATAATGCAGCAGAAATATATGAGGGTAGGGGATCGGACGAGGCTTAGTTCAGGAGGTAGAGGATGGGACATGGCACATGTAGACATATTAGATGTAGACATATTTCAGAGGGTAGTGGATGAGTTGAATACGTGTAGCATGGTGTAAGCTCCAGGGATATATGAGGGTAGGGCGAGGCTAAGTTTAGGAGATAGAGGATGGAGATTGGGGCCCCGGGGTTGGGGACATGCTCCCGAGAGTAGTGGGCGGATAGAATAAATTCAGCATGGTATAAACTCCAGCAATATGAGGGTAGGCGGTCGGGCGAGGTTTTGTTTAGGATATAGAGAGACGGACATTGTGTCCTGGGGATGGGGACATGTTCCCCAGGGTAGTGGATGGGTTGAGTAAATGTAGCGTGGTGTTAGCTCCATAAATTTCAGAAATATATGAGGGTAGTGGTCGAGCGAGGCATAGTTTAGGAGATAGACCATGGGGCTTGGTGTTTCGGGGATGGGGACATGTTCCCGAGGGTACTGGATAAGTTGAATAAGTGTAGCATGGTGTAAGCTCCAGGAATATGTGAGGGTAGGAGTCGGGTGAGGCTTAGGTTAGGAGATAGAGGGTGGGGCTTGGTGGCCCCGTGTTGAGGACATGTTTCCGATGGTAGTGGATGGATTGAATATTGTAGCATGGTGTAAGCTACAGGAATATATGCGGTAACGGTCGGATGAGGATTAATTTAGGAGATAGAGGATGGGACATGGTGCCCACATGTAGGTAACGGTCGGATGAGGATTAATTTAGGAGATAGAGGATGGGACATGGTGCCCACATGTAGGTAACGGTCGGATGAGGATTAATTTAGGAGATAGAGGATGGGACATGGTGCCCACATGTAGGTAACGGTCGGATGAGGATTAATTTAGGAGATAGAGGATGGGACATGGTGCCCACATGTAGGTAACGGTCGGATGAGGATTAATTTAGGAGATAGAGGATGGGACATGGTGCCCACATGTAGGTAACGGTCGGATGAGGATTAATTTAGGAGATAGAGGATGGGACATGGTGCCCACATGTAGGGATATGTTCCATAAAGTAGTGGATTGGTATTGTATAAGTGCAGCACGTGATAAGCTGCCAGAAAATATCAGGGCTCGGGAGGCGGTTAGTTCAGGAAACATAGGTTGAGGCCGAGAAGCTGTGGATAGTCCAAAAACTTCAACCACTTTTTCGAAGATAGACAGGAACAGCTATACAGACATCCACATACATCATTTAAATGTATCGGGCTTTCCACAGCTAAAGCTAGGGCTCGATAAAAAACTGAATATAGGCTGGAAATGACCACTTAATCACATAATGAAATATTTCCACTGATACATTCTGAAAGTAATGAACCTAAGCAATATATATCCAGAAACAAACAGCACAGACATGCCATTGCAACAGTTAAGCACTCCTTCTTTCCAGTGATGTGGTTCAGCAGACGACGGAAGAATTTTTTTTTAGGCTACATGATCTATGTAGAACAATATATATATATTAAAAGTTCAGAGAAACATACCTCCAAGATGATAATAACGACATAGTGACGCCAACATTTAGGATAATCGGAATAAGATTGCTATCTGAAGGACCAATATACAGTCTCAGGTAAATCAGGGGAATACCATCTAGACGTAACGCTATGAAAACTTCGTGCGAATGTTCGCCGATATTCTACGAGATCCCATAATAAGCCAATCACGACCATTTCAACCTTTTCGCTCTGACAATGATTGACGTTTACTTCAAGGAGATTAACATATCTTTTGATATTTTCTACCCCTAACAAAGCCAGATTTTTCGGCAGGAGTAAACTCTTTGATGTTTACGGATCCTGTCTCGAAATGATGCCATATTTGGAAACTGTTTCAGGATAATGTTTATATATGACACCACGAGCTACCGTGTGTAATTGCTGTGGGCGTGGTGATTTTGAAATAGTTACAACCAGCTATCCATCTGATTGGCTAACAACATAGTAGTTTCAACTCGAACGGGATTTATATAGAGCTGAATTCAGATATAATATTCCGTGACATTATATCTGAGTTTACTGAGATTGAGTTTCAGATAGCTTAGCGCAAGAATAAAAATAGTTATATGTGATTAAGTACACATACACCCATATTAGAATTGATTTTGCCCTGATGAGACAGTGGTGAAGAAATTCTTGTGTGATCTTAGGCACCACCGTTGATGCTTACACTCATTCTGGAACTGACCAGCAGATGATACTCGCTCAGAAACTGTGGTCAAACTAAATATGTGCGGGGCGTACAACAAAAATTTGAATTAGACCCCTTTAAGATCTAGCTCCTGGACGTTGCAGGACGGACTCACTGAAGACTGTGATTCGTCAACACTTGAGGAATATACTTAATCCAAATCTGAAAAATAATATTGTTTGTAAATCAACTGGTATAGACGATGACTTCATTACCCCTTCTATTACATGCATTGTCAACCAGTCTATATCTACCGGTATTTTCCAATTTAAGATGACTAGGATAATAGTAGTCAACGGTGTGCTATGTGAGTGATAGGGTCAAAGAAAGGGAGCAAAGAACGGCCATTAGGTCATGCAGGTGTCCAGAGTACGATGCAGTTGAAGGGGATACTATTTTGAAAGGTGATAAGTAAAACCATTCCATTCTAATCATCAGACAAGTGCAGGCCTACATAAACACGTATCTAAGTAGTATAGAGCGAGCATTTCGAGTCAACAGCGCTTCACTGCGCATGCGCAGAACCTTTTGTGACGTCACAGCGACATATAATGGGGAGGTTTTGTGGAGGTGTGCGCATGCGTGATTTTTTGTGGTGGGTGGGTGAATGGTGGGTTTAAGATGGCGGCTGTGGTGGGTGGGTGGATGGTGGGTTTAAGATGGCGGCTGTGATGGGTGGGTGGATGGTGGGTTTAAGATGGCGGCTGTGGTGGGTGGTGGGTTTAAGATGGCGGCTGTGGTGGGTGGGTGGATGGTGGGTTTAAGATGGCGGCTGTGGTGGGTGGGTGGATGGTGGGTTTAAGATGGCGGCTGTGGTGGGTGGGTGGATGGTGGGTTTAAGATGGCGGCTGTGGTGGGTGGGTGGATGGTGGGTTTAAGATGGCGGCTGTGGTGGGTGGGTGGATGATGGGTTTAAGATGGCGGCGCAAGGGAGCAAACGAGGCGGTGGGGAGGTCACGGGGAGAAAAAACCCTGACATTACCCTCAAAAAAACCTCTAAGCCATATAATAGTAATAAACATAATCTATAGGTGTTGTACCATGTTCATAATATTACCCTCAAAAAAACCTCTAAGCCATATAATAGTAATAAACATAATCTATAGGTGTTGTACCATGTTAATAGGATCAGTCTAGCATCTGTACCACCCTAGGGTCGAGCGTTTATTGTCCCGTGTATCTCCGCAGAAAATCAACAAACAAAATGGCGCCTCCAGGATGGTGTGGGGACGCCCTTTCCACAGCACGGCATCGACCGTAGCGCCATCTGCACACATTGACGCAAGGGAGACAACTCGTGTGGCCCAAGGATATGGAAATAGCCGTGTTGGAGCTAGGGGAGTGACTACTGGTCCAGTGGGGTCGAGTGAGGTATCAATGTGAAGCCTAGGTGAAGAGGCATCTGATGGGCTGGGTGTGGGGTTGAACTAGCGTCATTCTGCGCATGCGCGGTGGTCCAAGGGTATGGAAATAGACGTTTCGGGAGCTAGGGGAGTGACTACTGGTCCAGTGGGGTCGAGTGAGGTATCAAAGTGAAGCTTAGGTGAGGGGGCATCTGATGGGCTGGGTGTGGGGTTGAACTAGCGTCATTCTGCGCATGCGCGGTGGCCCAAGGGTATGAAAATAGCCGTGTTGGGAGCTAGGTGAGTGACTACTGGTCCGATGGGGTCGAGTGAGGTATCAAAGTGAAGCCTAGGTGAAGGGGCATCTGACTGGACTAGCGGGTTTGAACTAGCGTCATTCTGCGCATGCGCGATAGTGGAAATAGCCGTGTTGGGAGCTAGGTGAGTTACTACTGGTCCGATGGGGTCGAGTGAGGTATCAAAGTGAAGCCTAGGTGAAGGGGCATCTGACTGGACTAGCGGGTTTGAACTAGCGTCATTCTGCGCATGCGCGGTGGCCCAAGGGTATGGAAATAGCCGTGTTGGGAGCTAGGGGAGCTACTACTGGTCCGATGGGGTCGAGTGAGGTATCAAAGTGAAGCCTAGGTGAAGGGGCATCTGACTGGACTAGTGGGTTTGAACTAGCGGCATTCTGCGCATGCGCAGGCTGGCCGTAGTATAGAAATAGACGTTTCGGGAGCTAGGGGAGTTACTACTGGTCCAATGGGGTCGAGTGAGGTATCCATGTGAAGCCTAGGTGAGGGGGAGTTACACTAGGGTGTGCGGTAGCCATTCTGCTGCGCAGGTCACGTGGTGGGGTTGTGACGTCACTTCCGGGTTTTTCACTAAAAAACTACCTCCAAACATAGAAGAGTTCCTAATGTTTCCTCTTAGACGTCCGTATGTTCAACCGCCGGGTTTTGTTTTTCCCGCCGCGGTTCGCCCCGGCCCCCCAGCGCGAGCGGCGCGCGCGTGATCACGCGGATGAATGTCGGATCTGTATTATGCAATCGGATAGCGGTTGTCATGAATAACACTAACAAGTTCAGCAAGGTTTATGCAGTTTATTATCCCCAATGTTACATCATACCCAGGCTGGGGGAGCCGCCCTGGGTATGTTTAGTATGTTCACAGCAAAACAAATTGAAATATCAAACACCATGTTTTATTATTTAGCGCACCGTCACATTATGTACAAGTGTTTACTGAGCTCAAGTCAACGATCAGCATGTAGACATAGAGACTATGTGCGGCATCTTATGGTATTCATCAGTGTGCGGGTGACGCATTCAACCGATGGCGGTGGTCGGTCAGCTTGGTAAGGAAGAACGTGGCATTGGTGACCTTCTCTACTACCCATTGTATGTTGGGGCGTTGACGATGCGCCCATCTCAAGGGTTCCACGGTGTCCAGTATCTCCAGCATCGTCTCTAGTGACCTCCGGTTAATGATGGTGAGCGGTTGGTCAAACACATGGCTGTTATTACTGGCATAATAATACCGTAACTGGTCCGTCTTTTTGTGACGTAAGATGTACCCGAAAGCAACATTCAATTTGAAGGCCGTAGTTTGATCTTTGAAGATGGCTTCCACGTAGCTGCGTAGACGGGTGAGGTGGGTCAGTGGGAAATTGTAGATATCTGGAATGGGGCGATCACGGTGGAAAATGTGCCGCATCATGGGCCATTGGCGCCGATCGATGTCATTCACTGGATGGGCGTCCTGTAACAGATCGCTGGGAATATCCACTGCATCTTCCAGAAAATGTCCGATGTCGTCAGGCGTATGACTGGCAACAGCAATGCTAGGGACTTGCTGGATATCTAGACTCTTCTGAACTGTGGGTATAGGCGGGCTCTCCGTCATCGCATCACCAGTGGCGTTCGTCTCCCCGGCCTTATCTTCACTGGGTCTCACCTTCCGCGGCTCCTCTTCAGTAGGAAGTTGTCGCCCAAACCGTAGAGACGGACCATGAATCAAACGCTGATGCCGTCTTAACTGACTGCGTCGTTTGAAGAGTTGACCACATTCATTACATTGTTCCTTCGCGCCCTCGTGGAGTGAGCGTTCGTGGCGCACTAACTGATCCTCCCGATTAAATGACCGTGCGCAGGTTATACAAGTATACCGTGTACCGTTGTGGGTGGAGGCCTCGTGGCGTCGTAAATTATCTAGACGAGTAAACTGCTTCTGGCAAGTTGTGCAAGTGAACATCTTGATGGTTGACAGAGAGTCTGATGAAACGGCAAGGCCGCTCCCCTTTTATAGCACGCTAGCTGGTGATCTATTTTTAGCACACTCTACCCGAAGTCGAGGATCGAGACTGGCGTACTGGTGTACGACTGAGCCGCATTGCGCAGACGCGAAGTACCCGGATGATAGACACGGACGTCACCGATCCGAAAAGACACGGACTTTACCGAAAATACACGCACTTTAACGAAAAGACACGGGCGTACCCGAAAAGACACGAAGGTGAACGCCATTGTGGGAAACCCCCACAGACAGGTCAGTACATGCATTCCTATGATGTTCACGCATAATAAAAATGTAATCTGTGTTGTTGTTGTTGCTCCCTTTTTTGGACTAACCCATCGGAATAGTACGTATCACGGACTACACCCGTAGAGCTACATCTGGTCTATAAAACACGTCCCTCTGGATCTTACA
>JAVTVY010012738.1:0-52103 GCA_036873755.1 Hanleya hanleyi
CAATCTGTATTCAACAAACGACCTCTCCGAATCCTGTCGTCGTCGAGTTCCACGTTGTCAGAGTGGTTGTCACTGTCAGAATCGGAGCCGTATGGCTCAAATTGATAGGGCTGAATTCCGCCGTTGGTCTGCAAACAACTGTTAATTTGCCCGTCATCATCCTTCTCTATGTCTATTTCATCTTCTTGGCGAAAAATATTTCCATCTAAGCAGCTGATATCGCTCGAATCGACATCTGAACCGGAGCTCTGACTGCACTCGCTTTCCATGTTATCCGCTGTTTTTTTTCAGGCAACTTCCCTGCGTGACGTCATCAACCCAGCTGTGAAAAGTAAAATGGAAAGCCCACTTTTGCTCCCATATTACGCAAAATGTTTCTGATCAGATTAGAATTTTTTTCAATATTTTTTTCATACAAAGTGAACTATGAACTATGATTTTTGGGCGATTTTTAGACCAAAAAAAATTCGCTTTGGCTGACCTTTAAAGTGTTTCCTTGGTAACTTCTCGGAGGTTGATAGGGAGATTGAATTATTAGAGGGACTACCGTATTCACTTGCATACATAATCACCTCACACGTGCATATTGTAAGACGTGGTTGAGAAAACACATCAAAATACTGAGAATTTGTGATGATTGTACGGGTTTAAGGGAAGCGACACTCCACACCTGGAATCAAGTTTGGAACACACACACACACAGAGCATAGACACCTGCAATTTCAAATGATTTCATCCCAATTTCCAGTTACATGTATAATTTATACAGTTCAGTAAATCGTTCAAGTATACCACACCCACCTTTTCTGTAGAAGGGAGTACTATATTTTTCTGGCCTGTCTCTATTTGTCCATCTTTAGGACTATTTACTGCACCAGGCAAGAGCTCAGGTTTGTTTACCAGTGTCTGCTCCTTTGAATTGCTGCCAGAGATGTCGTCTGCTTCATCCACTCTACCGCCCTGAGTAGATAAATGAAAAAAACACAATTATACTTATAGAGATTGCATGAAACCTAGCAGAAAAGCTTCGATAAATAAAAACTGATAGTTTTTTCCCTTTTAATTAAATACATGAACAATATACATGCACATACATGTGTATGTACCTATTTCTTTTAATTATTAAAACAGCCAAACTCAACCTCAGGCTACTGTGGAGAGAAATTCTGCAAACATTCTACAAATTTCACTAGCTATCTTTTTAGTTCTTGCGATAAATAAAATATCCATGCCACATAATTTATCCTCAGTTGGCATAAAGATGGATTTTTTCTGCGTCTAAGTCTAAAATTGCTGTTCGAAAAATTAGAAACACTGAAGATTACATTTATCAAACCATACCAAAGTATGTCGAAGTTATGATTTAAAAATATGTTTTATAAACCATTCTTGGACAACATCAGGACCTACATGTATGGAATGCACATTCCTCTCCCCCTTCTGACTTTTCTAATATTTAGTGCCAAAAAATTGAGCATTTCCCCCAAATTTCATAGGTAGGTCAAAGGTCAAGGTCACTGTGGCCTAAGAGTCAATAAACATAAAAATTCTATTTTTGTTTGAGTGGATACAGAGAGAGATGATATGCCGGGTCCTGAGATTATCAATGATCAAACAGGTCAAAGGCCAACAGCGAAGTACATACATTTTGATTTGTTTCCTTGAGTTGTCTTTCATCAAGGATTCCAGGCTGATGATCTATCTTCTCATCAGTAACCATGGAAACAGAGGCCTTGGAACTGTCCACATTGTCACTCACTTTGGTAGCATCTAGATGGCACAGGACGGAGCTGTAAATGGGGAAAAAATATTTTAACATCTGTTCACACACAAAATATATTGTGCAAATTGCATTCAAATATATGTATGCACTTGAAATTTTAAAGTGTAACTGTGGTACTGTTGCAAGTTTGCGTCATCTTCAAAATTATAGGATTTATACCGTTTCTTGTATTAATACGCTAATTCAAAAATTTCTCTGTTATCAATGTTAATATAATAGTGCACAGCGCCATATGCATGTCTGAACTTGTTAAGTTATTATGGAATGATTAACCACGTCACAATGCAACATTGTTGCAAATTTGTTCCATTCTTCAAATTTGTTAAGCGACATAGCGCACATTGTGCAGGACGCTCAAAGTATGACGTCGTTAATGTCATCACTGACGTCAAAAGGGGCAGTGAAAATTTCTTTCCCGCTGTGCCTTTGAATCTTCCGAGACAAAATACGAGTGAAATATTGGTGGAAATTTAATCGTATTACATGTATGTTTTATTACATTGTATACACAGCGTGATCTGACATACACTTACACAAGTACCACAGTTACACTGATTGAATTGAATCGGAATGATCAGACTGATTAACTGAATTACATGTATCACATGCACTAGATCAATCTGAATTATTGGTCTACATTCACTGGATTGTTCATCTGAATTATTAGACTGATCAACTAGACTAATCTGATTCATTGAAGTGAGCAAGTTAATTACATGTACTGGATTGTTTATCACAATTATCAGACTGATCAACTGAATTACATGTACTGGGTTGTTTATCACAATTATCAGACTGATCAAATGAATTACATGTACTGGATTGTTTATCACAATTACCACACTGATCAACTGAATTACATGTACTGGGTTGTTTATCACAATTATCAGACTGATCAAATGAATTACATGTACTGGATTGTTTATCACAATTATCAGACTGATCAACTGAATTACATGTACTGGGTTGTTTATCACAATTATCGACTGATCAAATGAATTACATGTACTGGATTGTTTATCACAATTACCACACTGATCAACTGAATTACATGTACTGGGTTGTTTATCACAATTATCAGACTGATCAAATGAATTACATGTACTGGATTGTTTATCACAATTACCACACTGATCAACTGAATTACATGTACTGGGTTGTTTATCACAATTATCAGACTGATCAAATGAATTACATGTACTGGATTGTTTATCACAATTACCACACTGATCAACTGAATTACATGTACTGGGTTGTTTATCACAATTATCAGACTGATCAAATGAATTACATGTACTGGATTGTTTATCACAATTATCAGACTGATCAACTGAATTACATGTACTGGGTTGTTTATCACAATTATCAGACTGATCAAATGAATTACATGTACTGGATTGTTTATCACAATTATCAGACTGATCAACTGAATTACATGTACTGGGTTGTTTATCACAATTATTAGACTGATCAAATGAATTACATGTACTGGATTGTTTATCACAATTACCACACTGATCAACTGAATTACATGTACTGGGTTGTTTATCACAATTATCAGACTGATCAAATGAATTACATGTACTGGATTGTTTATCACAATTACCACACTGATCAACTGAATTACATGTACTGGGTTGTTTATCACAATTACCACACTGATCAACTGAATTACATGTACTGGATTGTTTATCACAATTACCACACTGATCAACTGAATTACATGTACTGGATTGTTTATCACAATTACCACACTGATCAACTGAATTACATGTACTAGGTTGTTTATCACAATTATCAGACTGATCAACTGAATTACATGTACTGGATTGTTTATCACAATTACCACACTGATCAACTGAATTACATGTACTGGGTTGTTTATCACAATTATCAGACTGATCAACTGAATTACATGTACTGGATTGTTTATCACAATTATCAGACTGATCAACTGAATTACAAGATTACTGTATATCCATTAACCAATTCATTAGTCTCTGTTTATCTGATTTATTCAGTTGCGCATAATATTTATATCATTGATCAACTGAATTATGTGTACATGTACTAGACTGTTTGTCTCAATTATCAGACTGATCAACTGAATTAATAGACTAATCTGAATTGTTGTATTAATTAACCGTCCATTACTATGTACACTGTTTATACATGTATCTGAATTATTGGATAGATCAATACAGAATTACCAGACTGGTAATCTGAATTATTGGATAGATCAATACAGAATTACCAGACTGGTAATCTGAATTATTGGATAGATCATCACAGAACATTTTCAGACTGGTAATAATAATTATTGGATAGATCAATACAGAATTACCAGACTGGAAAATTCCTTTTGGAATTATTTGATAGATCAATACAGAATTACCAGACTGGTAATCTGAATTATTGGATAGATCGGCCATACAGAATTACCAGACTGGTAATCTGAATTATTGATAGATCAATACAGAATTACTACAGATCGGTAATCTGAATTATTGATAGATCAATACAGAATTACCAGACTGGTAATCTGAATTATTGGATAGATCAATACAGAATTACCAGACTGGTAATCTGAATTATTGGATAGATCAATACAGAATTACCAGACTGGTAATCTGAATTATTGGATAGATCAATACAGAATTACCAGACTGGTAATCTGAATTATTGGATAGATCAATACAGAATTACCAGACTGGTAATCTGAATTATTGGATAGATCAATACAGAATTACCAGACTGGTAATCTGAATTATTGGATAGATCAATACAGAATTACCAGACTGGTAATCTGAATTATTGGATAGATCAATACAGAATTACCAGACTGGTAATCTGAATTATTGGATAGATCAATACAGAATTACCAGACTGGTAATCTGAATTATTGGATAGATCAACACAGAATTACCAGACTGGTAATCTGAATTATTGGATAGATCAATACAGAATTACCAGACTGGTAATCTGAATTATTGGATAGATCAATACAGAATTACCAGACTGGTAATCTGAATTATTGGATAGATCAATACAGAATTACCAGACTGGTAATCTGAATTATTGGATAGATCAATACAGAATTACCAGACTGGTAATCTGAATTATTGGATAGATCAATACAGAATTACCAGACTGGTAATCTGAATTATTAGATGATCGACTTACATAATTACAAGTGCTCAGCTTTTAAATTATCAGACTGATGGTCTGGAGCACTCAGTACACTCAGTACATGAGTTAGAACTCTATATACATGTATCCATAGGCCTTCTCCCGTAATCTCTGTTTATAATTCAATCACTCTCTGACTGGAAGTGAAATTTTCTACTACAGGCGTGATCAGATTAATAAGAACAATAAGATGACAAAAACATTTAAAATCCTTCATTCATTATTTCTTTGTTACTTCAATGATTTTAGACGGTGACCAAATTTATTAGAACTGCTGATTGAATTTTATCTTCAAAATTGGAGGCGATTAAACTATAGGGCTATTGAATTATTAGAGGGATTACCATAATGCCAGATTGACTTTACCAAGGAAGTGCCACCCTTAAAATAATTGGATATCATAAATCACTTTGACAGACTAGGGGGACATGATGTACATGTTGCAAATTCTTTTTTCACTTTTCATTTGATCCTGGTTTTCAAATGTAACAAGATGGACAGTCTGTGTCAGGACAGTCTGTGTCAGGCCAGTCTCTTGTGTAACTTGTAAAACTGCAACAGCTGTTGATCACTCTCAGAATTACTGTATTTTGTTTCGCATGAGTAATCAAGAGACTTTAGAGTGATCACTCTCTGCTAAATCCCTCTCTTTACTACCTTCACAATTTCCAGGAGAAAGTTCTTCTGAACTATTAGAAAGTTGAAAGAGAGAGAGAGAGAGAGAGAGAGATAGTCTGGGACATCAGAGGCTCTTCAAAATTTGGAGGCAGTATATCAGCACAGAGTTCATAAGAAAGCAAAAGTTCTGTGTATTATTAGGTGAAGTACAAAGTAATTGCAATGAAATGTGGGTTCATAGTTTTGAAATAATGAATTTTTCATATACAATTGACCAATGCAGGAAATATTTTGTAAGTTCTTTTAAATAATTAAAAAATAAGCAGCCCCTACAAGAGAGGAGAGACTCCTATACATGTATGACTACTTCAACTTGATTTTGCCGGGTGTGCTACAATTGATGTCAAAGGCTAACTACCTTGGTAATATTCGCTTATTATTTTTGCCATCATTTGGCATGCTAAAAGATCAGGGGTAACTTTGACCTGGCAATGTATTGCAGCATGACGGCCACAGATAAAAAATGTTACACTTCCACAGAGATCACATCTTCTGTTCCTTTGACGTGTGCATGACGCAACTTGGTGAGTTTTGCGACATCACGTAACACAGACACCACGTCATGCATATATGGGTTCCGGACACTGAGCCTCGATGACATCTTTATTTTATGAAAATCATGCCAATATCAAGAGACATACAAGCAATGCCTGTTTTCAGGATAGGCAATCATTCAAATCAATGCTTTACAACTCCCCTCTAAACTTATTCATGAAACTCGAGTGTTACGAAAGCAATTCATCATTTTACCATCAATTTCATAAAAATATGGCAAAAAACTGGAAAATTGAAGGCTCTGCATTTCCCCTTTAATGGTTCATACATGATGTTTCACAGTGTATACATGTATATCTCGAGGTACCTGTCCCACCTACACCTTTGTACACATGTACAGCAGATACAGTGTGTACAATATTAATCAATACTCAGCACTGAGATCAATACCACCTGTGCACATGGATGGAGAAATGAGATTTATTTAATCTTTATATACATATTACTCACTAGCTAGAGAAGTTAATAATCATTTACATTACATGTACATGTACAGTACTCACTTGCTGGAGAAGTTAGAAATCAGATTTATATATTACTCACTTGCTAGAGATGTTAGAAACCTTCTTTATATCACTCACTTGCTGGAGGAGTTAGAAACCATCTTTATTATTTACTGACTTGCAAGAGAAGTAAGATATCTTTATATACCTTGTAATACTGACTTGCAAGAGAAGTAAGATATCTTTATATACCTTGTAATACTGACTCGCAAGAGAAGTAAGATATCTTTATATACCTTGTAATACTGACTCGCAAGAGAAGTAAGATATCTTTATATACCTTGTAACACTGACTCGCAAGAGAAGTAAGATATCTTTATATACCTTGTAATACTGACTCGCAAGAGAAGTAAGATATCTTTATACCTTGTAATACTGACTCGCAAGAGAAGTAAGATATCTTTATATACCTTGTAATACTGACTCGCTAGAGAAGTTACGTGTAAAAATCATCTTTATATATTACTCACTTGCTAGAGAAGTTAGAAATCATCTTTATATATTACTCACTTGCCAGAGAAGTTAGAAATCATCTTTAAATACTGGTATTACTCAATTGCTGGAGAAGCTAGAAATCGTCTTTATATATTACTCACTTGCTAGAGAAGTTAGAAATCATCTTTATATATTACTCACTTGCTAGAGAAGTTAGAAATCATCTTTATATATTACTCACTTGCTAGAGAAGTTAGAAATCATCTTTAAATACTGGTATTACTCACTTGCTGGAGAAGCTAGAAATTGTCTTTATATATTACTCACTTGCTAGAGAAGTTAGAAATCATCTTTATATATTACTCACTTGCTAGAGAACTTAGAAATCATCTTTAAATACTGGTATTACTCACTTGCTGGAGAAGCTAGAAATCGTCTTTATATATTACTCACTTGCTGGAGAAGTTAGAAATTGTCTTAATATAATTTATTACTCACTTGCTATCTAGAGAAATTCTGAGTTAGAAATCATCTTTATATATTACAAGTTTGCTGGAGAAATTGAAAATTATTATATAGAAAGCTTACTCCTTTGCTAGAGAAGTTAGAAATCATCTTTACATATTACTCACTTGTTAGAGAAGTCAGAAATCGTCTTTATACATGACATATATTACTCACTTGCTAGAGAAGTTAGAAATCAAGAGAAGGGAAGTAGAATATTGGGGAGTAAATTTGAGATCCTTTCTTGTGATACAGCATACAGCTTTATATTTGAAAATTTGGAACACGAGTGGAAAGTAGCGCCTTTACATGGATGATGTGTTTAACTTGTCGAGAGTGATATGGGCAAGAGGAGTGATTCTGATCTAATGCAACATCAATTGTCATCTTTGAACTTCTTTGAGCGAAAATTTTTGTATTTCTCAGATTTTCTATTTTTTTTGGTCTATTCTACTAGCTGTTTACCACCACCAAGCCCACCCCCAACCCATGGGATTGAGTGGGGCATAAAAACAAATAGATAATTTACTACTAGAGCCATACCACTAGGTGAGAATGTGGGGCTTATTATTATTATACCATTATAATAATATAACGATAATATAACCCTTCACCCCTTCTCCAATTTTACCTTGTCATGTATAATTGGATGTTCAGTGTTTTATTAATGTTCAGTGTTTTATTAATGTTCAGTGTTTTATTCTGTATTCAAGTGCATGAAAAGAGTGTACTATGGATATAAACTGAATCATAATACATCATGAATTCATAGATTGACATTACATGCATGCTGGTAAACACAAGTGACTTAATAATACAGTAATCAAATGAAACCCCCATCCGCGTAACTCCAGCCTGGGTTGGGTTATATGGGGATTAACTCCAGATTCACAACTGCATATGGGTGGTGGGGCTCTCCCATGTTTCAAGTCTCGACATTGCCATACTGGTAAAATCTGATCAACTCTAATCATTTGTAATCTCACAAGAGAAGCCAAGGGAGACAACTCTGTGTAGAATTCATTTACCTGAAAGGACCGCCTATCCAACTTTGTGAAAAGTCAGTGATGGGAAACAAGGCAATTTTTTTATGGGGCCTTACCTATATCGGGAGGCCGAAAATTATGCGATAGGTTTTTGGTTCAATGGCTAAACCTTACGTTGTCAATATCACAAAATTAAATCAGACTTTTCAACTTTAAAATTTCCCAAGGGGTGAGTGAGATTTAGCGACTATTCGCCTCTTTCACATGTGTCGATCACATGACCTGCTGAGTGAGTTCCGGTCGTTTGACGTCGGAAGATTTGCATGGAGCACGCCAGTTTTTCGTTGACAGCGTCTGTTGCATATGAGTGAAAATTATAGAAGTTGTCTTGCTGAAAAGTTAATGCACTTCTGAAATATTATCTTCCAAAATCAAACTGCAAAACTTCGTTTAAAAAAAAATTCCCATTGACTTCAATGTTATTTTCGCGACCGTCAAATCTCCCGCAGGTTACGTTCCATATGCCATCGGCCGGAACTCACCCAAAATGTACCACGTGACTGCACTTGTGCATCTCCCGAATCCTCGCGCTGAAGGTGAGGGTCCAGGGGCCGCCTAGGCCCCGGAAGCCCTGGCATGCCTGGGGTTCTAGATGACTGAAGATGCGTTCTGGCCAATTTTAGAGGAATAAAATCATAAATAATCACTTAGTTTTTACTCATTTTTTTTATTGTTGTGCTTGTTTTTCTGATTGTTTTGCAGATCAGTTGATGGAAGTAAGTACATGTATATTGCTTGTATTTTTGGAAGGCCTATATGATATTTGTCACCAAATATATTGCATAGGCCTTATACCACTGTATACATGATGTATATGTGATCAAAAAAATTTAACCACCCACCTGCCATTATTTCATCTCCATCGTTAAAATTTTGGAAGTTACCTATATAGCGTCATGCAAGCACGTGTCAGACATTTAGGCAGCACTGTCTGGTTCCCGATATAGTTCAATCATGAACGTCGCTCGCATGGGCTTACTCCGTTCAACTCCGCCCAATAGCTAACAACGATGCAGATTCCCCACATATTTTATGGGGGCGCTGTGGACTCGATTTTCTCGGAATTCGTCCGGCTTTTAGCTCTGCTGTGGCTAGATAAACATCTTACAAATATTCTACGACATTAACTTCAGAAAATCTTTGCGAAATAAAGACAAATCTTACCTTAGACGACCAACATCAGTGAAATCCAAACGACGACCTGGTGCGCGTGCGGTTAAGGTTAGAAAATTACGCGCGGATACATGTTTTCAAAAAGTGGTATCGTGCATGAAAACGGACTGAGTTGAATCCGCCCAAAAGAATTAGATTCCAGCGGACAAGAAACCACGATGGAAATATAGATAGAAATATATATATAAGTTCCCTTCCCACTCTCTCACCAAAAAAAGTAGTGGCGTTTAATGAGCAAACGCTGCATTGACAGAGTTAACAATATTATATCATTTAAACATTTATTCACATACTGAACTGTACACAGCTATTTTCATATATTAAGGAGGGCAATATTCTGGAATCAAAGCAAGTGATATTTTATGTGATCTCAATTCGTAGAATTTGCTTTTATTTCCATTGTGGTTTCTTGTTCCTGGAATGCATGCTTTTGAGTGGATTCAATTCAGTCCGTTTCCGTGCGCGATACCACTTTTTGAAAACATGTAACCGAGCGTAAATTTGGAACGTTTTTCACGCGCGCGCAAGTCTACCGTCGTTTGGATTTCACTGATGTTGGTCGTCTAAGGTAAGATTTGTCTTTATTTCGCAAAGATTTTCTGAAGTTAATGTCGTAGAATATTTGTAAGATGTTTATCTAGCCACAGCAGAGCTAAAAGCCGGACGAACTCCGAGAAAATCGAGTCCACAGCGCCCCCATAAAATATGTGGGGAATCTGCACCGTTGTTCGCTACTGGGCGGAGTTGAACGGAGTAAGCCCATGCGAGCGACGTTCATGATTGAACTAGTTCCCGATACTGCGTTGTGTGTATTATAGGGCCCGATATGACAGGAAGCCAATGAAACAGTTTTAGAGCGGCAATGTATCATATATGACAATGTGTTTTACAGATTTTTTTATTGAAGTGGCGAATGCATGAGATTTATAGGTCCGTGAGAGCGTGGGGAGGGGGAACAATAAATGCATAGAACAGAACACATCCATTTTTGCAGACAACAAATAAATTAGGGACTGCAAGAAAGAGGCATATGAGGTCTGCTATGTAGATAAACAAATTCAGAGACGGTCCACTCTTGCATCAATTTTCTGAACTAAATATAAGAATAAAAAACTGATATAGATAGATCAACATTGATTTCACTTGATGTGGGAGTATCAAGCTGTCGCCAATTAAGCAAATATTGATCACTACTGAACAGGGGTTCCTGAACAGAACACATTATTTCCACTTCCTCTCTCAACATGTAGCATGGTCATGTTCGACCAACCAAAAACACGGAAACCCGACACTCCCACGTCTCACGTTTTCAGCAGTCGGTCAGTTTCCTGCAAATTCAGCAAGAAAATCGCAGATGAACGATACTCACGTAGCAAATAAAAGTGTGACGGTCAGGAACATCGAGAAGGCGTTCTTTTCCCACATTTTCCCTTCTTCATATTCATGAAAACGCAATTTGAACGTAGAACATCATTTGCTTTTCGACGCTGTCAGATTGTTCCCAACGTGCATCCATTTTGATTTGTCTGGTTTGGCTGACGTGTAGAGTTGAGTGCGCAGGCGTACAAAGGGGAATCCTCGTTGGGATATCCCCCACGTGCTCGTTACAGTTCATCTCAGAGGAGTGACATTGGCCATAGATCAAGTTTGACACAGACCACAGATAAACAAATATATGTTAAAAACAGGAAACCGTCGATGAAATAGAAAATAAATAAGTAAATAAAGTAGATAAATAAAAAATAAATATATATTAGGAAACAGTCGATGGAATAGAAGTTCGAACATGGCTTATAAAAAAAAAAAAAAAAAAAAAAAAATAATAATAATAAAAAAGCGAGTCGAAATTATTGAGAAAATGTGATATAATACACATTCAAACACTATAGAATCATTGCTCAAATCTGATTAAAAACAGAAAAACAAATCCTCCAGTTAGATCTGGTTCTGGTTTCCGGTTCTTCAGCGCGAGCATACCATAGCAAGCTCTACCAGCATTCAGCACCCTGGGAGAAGATGATGTCATAGCTCATTTTGACTAACCAGCGCCCACGTGAGGCGCTGTTATGCTCCATACCGTGGCATCGACTTTTCTTAAATAGTGTTCTACATTTTTTATTATATTCATGATTTTTTTTAGGATTTTCTCTATTTTCCGCCTATTTTCTACAAACAGATTCTAGTTTATCATATAATTGTTTAGATTTCTAGTAACGTCGCCATAAATGACTTTATCATTTTTTTCATCGACTCTTGGAAACGTTTAAACCGCAGTGGGAACCTTTCAACTGCAGTGGAAACCTTTAAAGCGCAATGAAAATCTTTAAACCGCGGTGGTGGAAACTTTTAAACCGCGCTGGAAACCTTAGTAAATGTTTTGGTTTTCGGTGGAATAATGGAAGAAAAAATTGTGACGACTTTATGAATGCGGGATATCTGAAGAGATTATGTGGCTAAAAAGAAAATGTCTGAAGAAAAATAAAGAAATCCCCCGATAACTCAGAAAAAACTCCCCAAAAATATAGATAGGCCAGATTGACAACTTCAGTTTGCTGCTAGACTCAAACCATGCTCATTTGAAGACTAACCTTTTCGTACGCGTTGCAAAATGTAGTTTGCTAAAAAATATATTGTATATTCAGAATTGTATTGTTTGTGTATCAAACGATATCAACAAAAACCTTAATCAGTCCCGCATTCCTGGGTTAAAGATCAACGGCAAATCTGAGCGAGAGAGGCCAACAGCTCGGACGTCTAGACTAACTAGTTAGAAAATCGGCTTCTGGGTCTGGTTTTACTCAAATTGTCGAAGAACAGACAGTAAATATTGAAAAAGTGCTAAGATCTGAGCTGCAAAACAACTTAAAACAGTCGTTACAAATACGATGAGTAGTATAGATAGGGCCCATCTCTTATCACTGGTGTGGTGGGTAAATCGTGTTGGTTTGTGACGTCACCTCCGGTGACAACGTTACTTCTGGTCGAGATAACATCCGAAAAAAGCGTACTTTACATCTCGTCAAGTGTATATGGGTCAACCCTGGTCCACACGGGTCGTGCAGTGTGGACCCATGAGACCCCTGTAGCGAGCCCAAACCTGGGTAATTTCCCATGGAACCGGATCATCTTCGGAGGCATCGACAGCAAATGGCAAACCGACTTGGTCGGCATGAGTGCCTTTACTAAATACAATGACGGCAACCGGTATCTCTTGAACTGCATCAATATTCTATCGAAATGTGTCGTGCCCGTCCGGATGAAAACGGGGGAGAATTTCATCGACACATTCGAGCAAATGTTGAAGACTGAACGCAATCCTTGTACTTACAGACTGAGGAAGGAACAGAATTCGGCAACAGACCCTTTCAACTGTTCTGAAAACGTACAAGGTGTTCTTCTTTGAGACGTTCAACGAGACCAAAGCTTCTATCATCGAAAGGTTCAATCGCACATCCAAAGGCCGGATGTCCAAGCACTTCACAGTCAGGATTAATGGCGGTACATCGATGTGCTACCGAAACTGTGGCCGGGTAAATACCCCCCAGTATCTCGAGAGCCCCCAACCAAGTCATCAAGCGCAACGAAGCTCAAGTCCGTGGCGTCCTGTATTCCAGTTCACCCCTGTGGATCAGTAAAGTCAAGAGCGAAAAATCATACCTCCCCAACTGAAACGACGAACGATTTATGATCATTAGGCGCCTACCCCGTCAACCCACGGTGTATCAAGTGGAAGGTCAGTAGTATATAAAACCCTTTACAGACCGTATGGACCTACTTTTTTGTTCCCCCCGGGCCGTATTTGGGGCGGAACTTGATCACGTGATCAAGGCATGTCTAGATGGTGGGATGGGACCAAGATGGCGGCTGATGTGGGATGGGTTGGGACCAAGATGGCGGCGTGTGTGTCCAAAATGGCGGCGTGTGTGTCCAAAATGGCGGCGTGTGTGTCCAAATTGGCGGCGTGTGTGTCCAAAATGGCGGCGTGTGTGTACAAAATGGCGGCGTGTGTGTCCAAAATGGCGGTTGATGTGGGAGTGGGAGTGGGACCAAGATGGCGGACTGTAGAAAAACGCATAAAAGGAGGTGATTTTTAGGGGTGGGTGTATTCATTGCACGACCCTGCGGAGCTCTCATCTCTGACTGACCTGACCAGCCTGCCTGCCTGCCTCACCTCTAGCCTGCCTGCCTGTTTGTCTGCCTGTCAGCCTGCTTGCCTACCAGCTTGTTCTGACGAGAGGCGGAGGAGAGAAAGCATGAGACGTGCAGAAGATTTTCCCTGGGACCCAGCAGCACCTCCGGTTGAAGTCTTGCCTGAAGACGAGCGTGTGAGGGAGACCCGCACTCTTACACCGGATTGCACCCTATTGTTGTATCCCAAACGCGTGGAGCTCATCGATGACGACAGTAGGTGTTGGTGTACGTCTGAACCAGCGCGTGTCTCTTTATCCCCGGAAGGCTGGACTACCTTGGAACGGGTGTTATTGGGTGACCTCGATGGTGATAGCATTCACCTGTGTGACGACGTCTACATTTTCCGCGGTCCCTATTTTGCTCGACTCCTCTGTCTCAAGCAAGGTGGTTTTACTCTGGACCCTGATCTATGGACAGCCTTGGAAAAAGTAATCCCCATGGTCGATGAAGTACTATCTCTATAGGAGCCACATAACCCATCAGAATACTGCGTATCACGGACTACACCCGTAGAGCTAGGCGCGCATGTGTGACCTGGTCTATAAAACACGTCCCTCGGGATTCCACACCTTCATTTCTACGGTTGCAGAGCCATGACGGAGATCCAACCCTATGCGGTTCGCCTTTTACAGCATGCCACCGTGGTGATTTCACTCAGGTGTTACCGAGCAGTGGTCCGGTCCATGTTTGCAGATGGCGACGACAACGAGGGGCGACGCCAGATTCTCAACGAGTTCACAGAAGCGGTCCTCGACAGAGTGCACTCGATGGAGAGACGTGCCATCACTCACCACTACTGGACTATGACAGCCATCCTTGATGCTCGGGCTATGGACCACGAGCGCTCACGCCGGAACCAGCGACGGCTGGTTGGCCTCACAATAGTCTGCGCCCTATTGACCCTGGTGCTGTGGCATTGACAGTGGGACTATAAATACGAGGGTCAGACAGAGTGTGTGTCATTCAACGATCGTCATTGGATCAAGCATGTCACCCGTCCTACGAGCCATCCTGCCCCTTACACCCCGGGTGGGGTTACACGTCTATGAAGATAAAGTCACCCTCGTGGAAGACCGTGGAGATATTTGCTGGTCGCCCGCTGAGACCGTATCGAATACGGTGACGCTACACCGTGATGGCTGGACCAAATTTAAACGGGTGTTGAGCGGTGAGCTCGACGGAAACCTCATCCACCTCGAGAACGCCAACTACGTACACCGTGGACCCTTCTTTGCCCGTGTGGGGCGTTACCACGATCCTACGCAAAGCTTCACCCTAGACCCTGATCTGTGGACAGCCTTGGAGAAAGTGGTGACAGCCTTGGAGAAAGCGCTGGCTGAACCCAATGAACAACTGTCTAGTCATGAACCAGACGACGAGGCAATAGACTACCCGGCTGAACTGAGTCAACCAACACAACGGTGGTAGAAACTTGCTATAAATAAACCATACTCTCCGGGTCCATCATCATTTTGTCACCATGAAGCGCTGGGAGAAGGTGTTGGATAACTTATACTACAGTCCCGACAGTCCGGCTGCGTATGGTGCATTGTCGGCTCTCTATCGAGCGGCCAAACCCCAGGGGATACAACGTGCCCAAGTCCGAGATTGGTTAAGAAAACAAGACACCTATACCTTACATCGAGCTGTCCGTCGCCATTTTCTACGGAACCGGGTCATCGTGGGAGGAATAGATGCCCAGTGGCAAGCGGATTTGGTCGATGTGAGCGCCTTTGCCAAACACAATGATGGGAATCGGTATATCTTGACGTGCATCGATATCCTATCGAAGTATGCGTGGGTGGTACCCATCCGGACGAAAACGGGGGCGAATCTCATAGCGGCGTTCAAAGACATCTTCAAGACCGGGCGCAAACCTTTGTATTTACAAACCGACGAAGGCACGGAATTCCTCAACAGACCGTTCCAAGCCTTTCTCAAGAAACAGAAGGTCTACTTCTTCCATACGTACAACGAGACCAAGGCTTCCGTGGTGGAAAGGTTCAACAGGACATTCAAAGGCCGCATGTATAAATATTTCACCTATAAGAATACAAGGCGGTACATGGATGTTCTCCCGAAACTTGTAAGGGGTTACAATCGAGCCTATCACCGGAGTATACAGAGAGCCCCCATTACCGTGACCCAACGCAATGAAGCCCAAGTCCGGCGTGTCTTGTACCCCATGCCATCGCAACGAGCACTGAAGGCGGTGTTCAAGGTCGGGGACCCTGTACGGATCAGTAAAGTCTAGGGCAAGTTCGAGAAAAGTTACTTGCCCAACTGGAGCGATGAGCACTTCCTGATTAAACGGCGCCTACCCCGACAGCGGCGAGTCTATGAACTGGAAGATCTTCAAGGGGAACCGTTGCTAGGGACGTTTTACGAGATGGAATTACAGCCTGTCGTAAAAACACAGCAAGACTACTACACGGTGGAGCAGATTTTGAAAACGGAACGTCGACGTGGCAAACTGTTTCATTTCGTGAAATGGCAAGGCTGGCCCAGTTCCTTCAATTCCTGGGTCGCTGCCAACCAGGTGAAACGACTATAAAGCCAGACACCACTACCGTCCTCCTTCATTCCACGGTCCACCATGAACACGGTGCAACCGTCTCTCAACACAGCGTCTTCCAAAACGCGCAAAGCGCAAGTGGGCTTTGTGGTGATAGTGCTAACCCTGCTGAGTGTGTTGTACGGAGGTGTGTTTTACGACGTAGCCTATGTCAGCACGTTACTTAACCAACTGAGAACACCAGCCATCAGTGAAACCGGTCTACAGAGAGTACCAGTCGTATCGAGCCCAGTCACCACCACCACCACACCCCGTGTACAAGCCACAACGAGCTCCACACCAAGCTCCACACCTGCACCAAGTACATCCACTACGTCTAAAGACCCACCGGATTTCATCCCTCACAGTGAACCGACAACGACGACCCACGTTGTACCCACCCCCATCGTCATCCCTGACAGTGAACAGACAACGACGACCGACGTTGTACCCACCACCACTCCAGTTCACTCGTACCAAATTTACAAGAGCGGGTTACCACGACAACGGATACACCTTCAACCATGGACCCCGTTGGCAGCATCCCTTCACGTGTCTCATCGCAGGACCGACAGGTTCCGGTAAAACGCACTTCGTCAGGAAGCTCCTTCAACACGCCGACAGCATGATCACCCCACCTATTGCTCGAGTCGTGTGGTGTTACGGAGAATGGCAGGAAGTGTATGCAGCAATGCCCCACATCACGTTCGTGGAAGGCCTACCCAACCTTGCCGATTTGGAACCCGACACCTCGGTGGTTCTGGATGATCTCATGGCGGAGACGGACAGTCGGGTGACCCAACTCTTTACCAAAGGCAGCCACCATCGACGGCTCAGCATCATCTACATTGTGCAGAATCTGTTCAGTAAAAACAAAGAACATCGGAACATCAGCTTAAATGGCCACTACCTGGTGGTCTTCAAAAACCTGAGAGATACCACTCAATTGCTGCACCTGGCGAGACAGATGTATCCCGGCCGCACACCGTTTGCGTTGGAAGCCTTTAAAGATGCGACAACCCCTCAGCACGGGTATATGCTCTTCGACCTGAAGCAAGCCACCCCCGAACACCTTCGACTACGGACCGGCATCTTTCCCGGAGAGACTCACCACGTGTACATGCAAAAATAATGTAAACACACCTACAGTGGCTCCCCCAGCTGGGGTGTGTGTGTTTTGATGATGGGGATAATAAAAAGAATGAATACCACAGCAGGGTTGATTTTTTGTCTCTGAAGTAGATAAAAAGAGCAGAGATGTGGGTTCTAGCATTATTTGTACATGATGTCTGCGCGAGTACGGAAGCACGCTCCCACGCTCCGTGTATTGAAGACGGCCCCACCCGAGTTAGTCCGAACCATTGTACGCGGTGCGGACCCTGCTCTCGCGTGCTGTCTGTGCGAGATTGGACTCAGTATCTTAAAAGGCAACGTACCACTGACTCCGGCTCAGAAGACCAAGTTGGCCAAGCATAAGACAGGTCTCCGAACCTTAGTCCAGAAGCGGGTCTCTCAAACACAAAAAAAGGTGTTACAGAAAGGTGGATTTCTCGGGGCTATCTTAGCACCGTTGGCCGCTTCCGTGTTGGGTCCAGTATTGGGTGGACTCTTCGGCCGACAATGAACCACACGAAAAAAATGGTCCTCGTCGAACCTCGGCTCCTTCAAAAACCTCCAATCGCCCTACCCTGTCCCTTCTACGGTGAAGACGATAAACACCCTCGATGGAGAGATGCAACAGATCTTACAGAGACCGGGGTTAAGCGATAGTGAGAAAGTACAACGGTACAATGAGACGCTTCAGCGGTACATGACGTTCATGGACCAATACAAAACCCTCTCTACTCCAGCACCACCACCACCACCACGTGACACACCGCCCACCTCAGCACCGTTCCAACAGCCGGGTGGGGTACCACCCTCAGCACCGTTCCAACAGCCGGGTGGGGTACCACCCACAGCCCCACAGTGGGTGGAAGACGAAGTCCTGAAGAGTGTACCTGCCTCGTTCAAGAAACAAGCTGGCCTGGTATTACAACGGATGAAACAGAATCCTAACATGACTTGGAATGATAAAGGCGAACTCCTGGTACAGAATCAGGTGGTCCTCGGGACCCACATGACGGATTTAGTGAATGACCTGATGCGTCAACGCAGGTCGCACACGGATCCTCGAGGATGGGAGATCTTCGCTCAAGGCTTAAAAGACATGCATGTACCACAGGAATTGGTGGGGAACCCCCACCGCTGGGCCTTTATGCAGCGAACCCAGCAATCGCCGAGTGGCCCACTACCTTCTTGGGAAGCCGACTGGGAACCGGAGTCACCCCCCAAAACTCCACCACCACCACAACGGGCACCTTCTTTTCAAACCTTTAAGAAACCACCCTCGATCAGGACACCCCACATCTCCCGAGCCGTGACACGTAGCAAGTCACCGCGACGAACACGACGCCGGACACAACCGCCCAAGGCCTGGAACACCTATTAAAACCAACAGCAGCAGCAGGACCGCTCAGTCGCCATGTTTTACCTCACCCTACCCAGTAACAGTTCGCTGGATGTGTTTCCCGACAACACCGTGGCCAAGTACGTGACCCAGTTACCGCAACCGTTGCATTTACCTGGACGATGGGAATGTGGCCTCGTGGATATCCAATACCCTTACTCGTGGTACAACGTGCGAGCCAATGAAGTGTGGTACGAGGTGACCTACGAAGACAAAAACACCCGACTCACCCTGCCCGAAGGCCAATACGATACCCCCAAAGAGTTCATGGGTGGGCTGTCAAGACTGTTGCATTATAAAGCTCTACGGGAGGTCACGAATAGTTCAAAACCCATCAAATCCTATCCCTTCAAGAATCACGTGGACTTCGATTACAATGCACACAACGACAAGGCAGAGCTTATCGTCTCCGGCAAGGCGAGTGTCGTACTGAGTCCTATCCTACAGCAAATGCTGGGTTTCGATCTAAAGACGTTCGCTGGTCCCACCGAACACCATGGCGAGATCCCGATGGATATGAAGTCGGGTATGTACGGACTCTACGTCTACTCGAACGTGGTGGACAACCACATCGTGGGCGATATCAACACACCTCTGTTACGGGTAGTGCCCATTAAAAAGACGTATGGAGATCAAGTCACCCACAGTTTCATCCACATGCTCTACTTGCCCGTACGACAAACCGACATCAACACGATCACGGTGGATATAAGAGATGACACGGGACGACCGGTGGCATTCGAACGCGGGAAAGTGGTGCTGACACTTCATTTTCGACAAGCACGTGCTCCCCACTTTGCATAATGAAAGTACCTTACGAGTGCAATGCACGCAGCTATATGGACTATTATGGCCAACAGGCCGGGGGTGGGTTTCCGGTCTTTAGCGGTGCACGCATGCAACGAGGACATGGACTGGGGAACATACTCGGGAGCATCGTCAAAACGTTCCTGCCCTTGGTGACGCGTGGGGTGAAAGCAATCGGCAAACAAGCGGTACGCAGTGGACTGCAAGTGGCCGGTGATGTCTTGGGGGGTACGGCACCCAAAGAAGCCTTGAAACGGCGGGCCAAAGAAGCGGGAGGCGTCTTGGTGGCCAAAGCACAACGCACCGTAGGGAATAAAAGAGCTGCCCCACCGAGACCACGCACCAGTCGACGACCGACCAGCGACGACGCACATCGAAGAAGACAAAGGATATCTTTTCTTAAACATGTCCTTGATCCACGCCGAGTCCTGCCCCTCCACCAACAGTGAATTTGATTTGTGGACCGTGCCATCCCCACTGACCACCTTGGCTTTCACATACAAGTATGTATACGGTAATGGGGGCTCTCTGTATACTCCGGTGATAGGCTCGATTGTAACCCCTTACAAGTTTCGGGAGAACATCGATGTACCGCCTTGTATTCTTATAGGTGAAATATTTATACATGCGGCCTTTGAATGTCCTGTTGAACCTTTCCACCACGGAAGCCTTGGTCTCGTTGTACGTATGGAAGAAGAAGACCTTCTGTTTCTTGAGAAAGGCTTGGAACGGTCTGTTGAGGAATTCCGTGCCTTCGTCGGTTTGCAAATACAAAGGTTTGCGCCCGGTCTTGAAGATGTCTTTGAACGCCGCTATGAGATTCGCCCCCGTTTTCGTCCGGATGGGTACCACCCACGCATACTTCGATAGGATATCGATGCACGTCAAGATATACCGATTCCCATCATTGTGTTTGGCAAAAGCGCTCATATCGACCAAATCCGCTTGCCACTGGGCATCTATTCCTCCCACGATGACCCGGTTCCGTAGAAAATGGCGACGGACAGATCGATGTAAGGTATAGGTGTCTTGTTTTCTTAACCAATCTCGGACTTGGGCACGTTGTATCCCCTGGGGTTTGGCCGCTCGATAGAGAGCCGACAATGCACTATACGCAGCCGGACTGTCGGGACTGTAGTATAAGTTATCCAACACCTTCTCCCAGCGCTTCATGGTGACAAAATGATGATGGACCCGGAGAGTATGGTTTATTTATAACAAGTTTCTACCACCGTTGTGTTGGTTGACTCAGTTCAGCCGGGTAGTCTATAGCCTCGTCGTCTGGTTCATGACTAGACAGTTGTTCATTGGGTTCAGCCAGCGCGTCCTCAATAGCACGAGCCCACCCCAACTGGTCTGATGACCGCTCGTCCGGTGTAAAGAGCTGGTCCACAATAGGCACCACTTTCTCCAAGGCTGTCCACAGATCAGGGTCTAGGGTGAAGCTTTGCGTAGGATCGTGGTAACGCCCCACACGGGCAAAGAAGGGTCCACGGTGTACGTAGTTGGCGTTCTCGAGGTGGATGAGGTTTCCGTCGAGCTCACCGCTCAACACCCATTTAAATTTGGTCCAGCCATCACGGTGTAGGGTAACCGTAGTGGATGTGCACTCCGAACTCCACCCACAGGCATCCCGATCTTCCACGAGGGTGACTTTATCTTCATAGACGTGTAACCCCACCTGGAGTGTAAGGGGCAGGATGGCTCGTAGGACGGGTGACATGCTTGACCCAATGACGATCGTTGAATGACACACACTGTGTCTGACCCTCGTATTTATAGTCCCACTGTCAATGCCACAGCGCCAGGGTCAATAGGGCGCAGACTATTGTGAGGCCAACCAGCCGTCGCTGGTTCCGGCGTGTGCGCTCGTGGTCCATAGCCCGAGCATCAAGGATGGCTGTCATAGTCCAGTAGTGGTGAGTGATGGCACGCCTCTCCATCGAGTGCACTCTGTCGAGGACCGCTTCTGTGAACTCGTTGAGAATCTGGCGTCGCCCCTCGTTGTCGTCGCCATCTGCAAACATGGACCGGACCACTGCTCGGTAACACCTGAGTGAATTCACCACGGTGGCATGCTGTAAAAGGCGAACCGCATAGGGTTGGATCTCCGTCATGGCTCTGCAACCGTAGAAATGAAGGTGTGGGATCCCGAGGGACGTGTTTTATAGACCAGGTCACACATGCGCGCCTAGCTCTACGGGTGTAGTCCGTGATACGCAGTATTCTGATGGGTTATGTGGCTCCTATAGAGATAGTACTTCATCGACCATGGGGATTACTTTTTCCAAGGCTGTCCATAGATCAGGGTCCAGAGTAAAACCACCTTGCTTGAGACAGAGGAGTCGAGCAAAATAGGGACCGCGGAAAATGTAGACGTCGTCACACAGGTGAATGCTATCACCATCGAGGTCACCCAATAACACCCGTTTCAAGGTAGTCCAGCCTTCCGGGGATAAAGAGACACGCGCTGGTTCAGACGTACACCAACACATACTGTCGTCATCGATGAGCTCCACGCGTTTGGGATACAACAATAGGGTGCAGTCCGGTGTAAGAGTGCGGGTCTCCCTCACACGCTCGTCTTCAGGCAAGACTTCAACCGGAGGTGCTGCTGGGTCCCAGGGAAAATCTTCTGCACGTCTCATGCTTTCTCTCCTCCGCCTCTCGTCAGAACAAGCTGGTAGGCAAGCAGGCTGGCAGGCAGACAAACAGGCAGGCAGGCAGGCTAGAGGTGAGGCAGGCAGGCAGGCAGGCAGGCAGGCTGGTCAGGTCAGTCAGAGATGAGAGCTCCGCAGGGTCGTGCAATGAATACACCCACCCCTAAAAATCACCTCCTTTTATACGTTTTTCTACAGTCCGCCATCTTGGTCCCACTCCCACTCCCACATCAACCGCCATTTTGGACACACACGCCGCCATTTTGGACACACACGCCGCCATTTTGGACACACACGCCGCCATTTTGGACACACACGCCGCCATCTTGGTCCCAGCTCATCCCACATCAGCCGCCATCTTGGTCCCATCCCACCATCTAGACATGCCTTGATCACGTGATCAAGTTCCGCCCCAAATACGGCCTGGGTGGAACAAAAAAGTAGGTCCATACGGTCTGTAAAGGGTTTTATATACTACTGAGGACCCACGAATTAAACGAACTCGGCCAGTCGTGGCACGTCACGAAGTGATATGCCTTGCATCGGCGTCGTTCGATCTTCAGGATGCGTTCCACACGGTAGTAATCTGCTGTTGATTTCCCAAGGACTCCACGTCGTAAAACGTGACTTTCCCTTATAGGGACCTTAGTAGTATATAAACGGCATTACAGAGCTTATTGACCTACTTTTTTGTTCCCCCCGGGCCGTATTTGGGGCGTAACTTGATCACGTGATCAAGCCATGTCTAGATGGTGGGATGGGACCAAGATGGCGGCCTGATGTGGGGTGCAAGATGGCGGCCTGATGTGGGATGCAAGATGGCGGCCTGATGTGGGGTGCAAGATGGCGGCCTGATGTGGGGTGCAAGATGGCGGCTGTGGGTGGTGGGTTCAAAATGACGGCCCTTTCACCCGGATGTAACTATGACGTCACAGGGGTCACTGAGTGCAAGTGTGGTCACAAATCTTTTCGTGTCGATGTAAGTCCCGAGAATGTTTAAACACCCGATGGCATTGGGCACAACTGTAGGATTGCGCGTACAGACTCATATCATAGATCAGGGAAAAATGATTCACCCCGCCGTCGTCGAAGATGTTGACTTTCATGGTGGAAGCATACCGTTCTGAAGACCGATGCACCAATTCAGCCACAAATGTGTCGTCCTCCTCCTCCTCATCCTCCTTCTCTTCCCGTAGTAAACGGTACACAAAGATATTGACGTTGAGCAGTGACTCCACGACATCCAAATTCTTGAATGGGACTCCCCGGAACTGCCGCGGATCTAGGTCTTGTTCCTCTAAATATTGTCTCCAATAGATATTGGCCACTCTATCACAATTCTGGGGATGACATTCGTTCAAATGAATGGCCAAACACCGGAACAGACATTTCTGGTCTTTGTAGGGTCCATTTGCGCCTTGTGTTAATGCATACAGTCCTTTTCGATTGCGCAGCCAAGGGGGTAGTAGTACAGGAGCACCGATAGGATGATCTCTCATTTTGGTCACGAAAAATGTCACGTTGGTGACCATTTCCACAGTCCACTTGGTATTGGGGCGTTGCAACCGGGCCCATTCCAATGGGTCCAACGTAGTCAGTTGGTCGATGAGGGGCTCCAGTGACGCACGATTGATGATGGTGAATGGCTTGTCAAACACATAGGTATTATTGCTCGGATAAAAATACCGTAACTGGTCCGTCTCTTTGTGCCGTAGAATATAGCCGAATGTCATATTCACTTTGAACGCTGTCACTTGGTCTCTGAAAATGTTCTCGGCATAGTTAGGAAGATACGTGAGGTCCTGTAGCCGGAAATTATACAAATCTTGAATAGGGCGATGACGGTGGAAACATCGTCGGATGGTGCTCCAATGGCGCCGATAGATGTCACTCACAGGGTGGTCTTCGGGCAAGGCGTCAGCGGGAGGCACAGCTGGATCCTCAGGAAAGTCGTGTTCGCCTCTCACATTCTCACGCGCCAAGGGAGATCTCGATCGGTCACGTCGCCTCATCCTGATCGTATATACTCCTGTAAAATAGAGCCGATTTTGACAATGAATCGGTCACGACTTCTTATTTCTTTGGAGGGGCAAGGTCAATAGGACTTGCGCTTTTTATACTACTAAAATGTGAAGTAGATTACATCTTACATAGGCCTTAAGGCCGTGATATGCATATCACCTTGAAGTATTCTGGGGCATGGTCAGTACTTCCCAATTTTCCCTTTGTCTACTACTCGCCGATTTTTTATTTTTTTTATTTTTTATTGATTTTTTTTATTCATTTATTTTTTTCCCCGAGAGCTACAACATGACACCTTCCACGACCCATTCGAACCCATAGCGGTCCCTCTCTATCCCAAACATACACCCACATAACACCCAAGATGACCATGTGGGAATAAGGACCTACAAGAGGCTTGGCCTAAATTGAATTTTATTGTACAAACACTGAAGATGAGCAGGTACATAACAAATGTAACATACAATCACAAAAATACAGTGGCAATAGTTTTGGTCCAATACAACATGGCCTAGTGCGAGTTGTCTCCCTTGCGTAATAAGGTTCAGATGGCGCTATGGTTGGAAAGCTGCGATTATCCGGGGGAATGATGCCAATTGCCATCCTATGCGCCATTTTGTGACACAAAACTCTTAAATAGACTCTATCGCCATATCATTTTTTTGCAACTGCGCAGAGTCTGCGCAGCTTTTCGTGAACTTCCTGTTTGTACCAAATCCGAAGTGTTTAACGTTGGAGAGATAGGCTGAGTGTTGGAAAACAGTTGATATTTTGTGCAACTGTACGTAAAATCACCAAAAATCTGATGGACTATCGCCGGATGGGCTAAAGAACGACTCCAGATATTTATTTATCCTGAACACAATTTAGTTCCACAGAAAAAGTACTTTTCCTCAGAGATGACCCACTTTCAACCTGGCCAGACTGCGGCCGTTGGTACAAATGACCTTTCGTGACCTCGCCTTGTGCGCATGCCCAGTTACCCTAGATTTGTAATGGCGATCTCGACTATTCGTGCATCATATTATTCTAGAATGTATTGTGAACAGTTTGAGACGTACGGGTAGGAGAGATCTTGTCTGTTTAGTCAATTGTTGGATCATGTCGTCTGCCAGTTCGTTGTTGGTGCTGGCAGTACTACGCTGTAATCTCAGCTGAGCCATGCGCGAGGCATGGTGTAATTCTTGTTGATAAAGTCAATGAGTGATTTTGAGCGACAAACTCTATAAATAGTAAGATCGTAGGCATATATAGTGATGGTGTACGGATATTTCATGGTGTACGGGGATTTCCTAGCATAGATATTATTAAAAAATAATATCATTTTATTTTGCATTTTTTTGAAAGTTGATGGAAAATTGGCACTCTCTGGGAGCATCTGAGCAGTATAACATTATAACAACTGAACTTTGATTTATGCCAAAATGTCTCAAAAAAAATGACGATCACTACATTGATAAACGTTACAAGCTGAAATGATCATTCAATCTCGGGTTTGCACTATAATTCAAGTTAATCCTTAGACAATACTATTCTGCTCCGATAGCAGCGGAATGCATTGACGCGCGGCTGAGCACATGAGCTCTGGTTTATTAATTGGGTTGCCTTTGCTATCTTTTTAACATAGAAAATATTGTTAATCGATGATAACTGGGCTATTTTCTACCTGCAGTTGTCGGACTTGGAATAGCAGGAAAACTTATCCGAGAGAAAATTCCGAGAGAGGTGGGAGGGGTGGGGGGGATTTCCTAGCATAGATATTATTAAAAAATAAGTTATATTACATACGTGTACGGCGTTGATTGGTGTTACTGAGTGATACTGGTCAGCTGCATCTCATCAATGAGGCGAACACGGTACTTTTGAAGCTTCACTTGCTGGGATGACTCCATGACTAGGCTCAGGCTGGGCAAAAACGGTGTAATAGTCTGGTGAATTTGCACTGGTAAAATGAAAAGCTACTCCACGTTGTATACAAGCTGGTGAGGCTGGCTAGAGGTGAGGCAGGCAGGCAGGCAGGCAGGCTAGAGGTGAGGCAGGCAGGCAGAGCAGGCAGGCTAGAGGTGAGGCAGGCAGGCAGGCAGGCAGGCAGGCAGGCTGGTCAGGTAAGGTCAGTCAGGCAGGGTCGTGCAATGAATACACCCCACCGCTAAAAATCGCCTCCTTTTATACGTTTTTCTACAATCCGCCATTTTGACCACACATGCCGCCATTTTGACCACACACGCCGCCATTTTGACCACACACGCCGCCATTTTGACCACACACGCCGCCATTTTGACCACACAGTCCGCCATTTTGACCACACACGCCGCCATTTTGACCACACACGCCGCCATTTTAACCACACACGCCGCCATTTTGACCACACATGCCGCCATTTTGACCACACACGCCGCCATTTTGACCACACACGCCGCCATTTTGACCACACACGCCGCCATTTTGACCACGCCGCCATTTTGAACACACTGCCATTTTGAACACACACGCCGCCACTTTGACCACACACACCGCCATTTTGGACACACACGCCGCCATTTTGACCACACACAGCCGCCATTTTGACCACACACAGCCGCCATTTTGGACACACACGCCGCCATTTTGGACACACTCCCACTCCCACATCATTCCACATCAGCCGCCATCTTGGTCCCAACCCATCCCACATCAGCCGCCATCTTGGTCCCATCCCACCATCTAGACATGCCTTGATCACGTGATCAAGTTCCGCCCCAAATACGGCCCGGGGGGAACAAAAAAGTAGGTCAATACGGTCTGTAAAGGGTTTTATATACTTCTGTCCTCGATAACTAGCCAAGAGTACAATCGACGCTCAGACGCCGAGATCGACTGACGCTGGCGCTTCAAACTCGAAAGGACCAGTGGGTGTTGTCGTCTTAGCCCTTCTCCGGTTATTATATGGGGATGCCTTTTTCGACGTGGCAAACGTCATCTTGCTACTCAACCAACCTAGACACTTTGCGCCCGTAACACCAGGTTAGGTGGGTACGATATACCCACTGACTTGGTCACATCCCGAGCGAGCACCAGTCCGATTTTCACACCCCACCAGGTAGAGATGCAGCTTATCTCCGTACCTACTATAACACAGATCCAATCTGGCACGGTATCTACTACATCTCGGACTCACAAGAGCAGAACCTACCAACCACCAGTGGGATCACTTAAACGCCTCCTGGGTCCGTATGAGATATACGAGAGCGAGTTACCATGCACACTAAAGGATACAACTCCAGCCAGCCGTGGACGCTCATTGAAACGTACCTTCACCTGCCTTATCGCCCGTCCAACGGGGTCAGGCAAGACGCATTTCGTCGAGAATCATTCAATGCACCGACAGCATGATTGTCCCATCCATCGCCCGGGTCGTGTGATTTTACGGAGAATGGCAGGCGGAATATGCGGCGATGCCACCGTGATCTTCGTGGAAGGACTATCCAACTTGGCCGGCCTGGGATGGTCACCCGACACCTTGGTCGTTGCCAATGATTTCATGGTGGAATCCAAGGTTCGGGTGACCCAGCTCTTTACCAAAGGCAGTCATCATCGGTGGCTCAGCATCATCTACGTGATGTAGAATTTGTTTAGTGATAAAAGGAACATCGGAAGATCAGTTTAAATAGCTGGTGGTGGTTGAAACCCTGAGAGACACCACTGAGTCTGTTGCATCTGGCCCCCCCCCACCCCCCCCAGCATGGGGACTCGTCGAAGTGAACAAGCCACGATTGCGGACCCAAATCGTTCCAGTGGAGATTCAACACATCTGCATGCCGAAGAAAGACACCACACAAGTACAGTTTCTCAAATGGGATGTTTGCATTGGACCAGAGCGAGCGTACAAGCGCGTGATGTAGACCTATCCAATTCGACTCCAAAGCTTGGAAATGCTGTGATGAGGGGGGAGGGGGGTGTAATGAACGGGCTTACTGTTGTCCTTAGTTGTACATCATCACAGTAATGAATATACAAGGATGATTATAGGTGAAGGCAGCAGTACATTTGATGTACAACTGATGATTATAGGTCATTCTGTTGTTTTCGTTTTCAAGCGCACCACGTCGGCATCGTTTCCCGAAAATGAGAGATTTTCAGCCTGTGAATGAAAGGTATGGTTGTTGGTGTCCAGTCATTTTTCGATCATTAGATATCGTACTGCATCGACACAAATTCTCGGGTTATTGCTATTAGAACTTAACAAAAATTTTACACATTTTGTGGCGTTGTTCCAGTTGATCTATGTGAGCAGCAGTCCATTATGTCCATATGTCTGGAAAAATATTATGACGAAACAGGACGATTTCGTGGATTAAATTGTACATAACGAGCACTTGAGAACTTACTTCTTGTCGAAAATATCACAGATCCAATTATCTCTCAATTTCCATTCACTTCATGTATATTTCATAAAACTATGGATGAATATATATTTTTTATCTGTCTGGTACTGCAGCAGTCCATTGTATTACACTAGGATCAAGTGACGACCCTTTGTAGGCCTACAAACACGGTCAGCTCAAACTAACGCGAACCTCGTAGTCTAGGACCGGCTAGTCAATGACCCTGAACTTTGCTGATCATTCGGAACTTCTCGTAATTCATCATTCGTATGAGTATCGACTAGGAGAGCATGTCTTTAATACATCGCGGTTGAGATACTAAGGCTACGTCAGAGAATCCACCGTATTCTCGGGTCTGAATGTGAGGTGCCGAGGCGAGTCATAGGGTTGCGCTTTAGTCGCCAGACGTCGTCAATTTTCCCACCTCTTGCATATCGCTCCAATTTAAAATTACCAAATGCACTGTTGCCTCAAGAAATGCTAGCTACAATGGACTGTCGCCATATTTTACATACAATCTGCTGCCTGAGTTTAGCATTGCTGCAATTATCCGGCTGCAAGCAGACGCCAGACTGTAACAGGACAAATATACTGCTGCCTACGCTTATATAATCATCCTTGTCGATTCAGTACTGTGATCATGTTGGTACGAGTACGAAAGCATGCGCCTACGCTCCGGGTGCTGAAGACAGCCCTGTCAGTAGTATATAGAAGACGGATAAAGTCACATTTTCCAGGGAGGTAATTCATATTGTGGCGGTCACGTGGCGGAGGTCAAAGGTCAATGAGTCCACTTGAGCTGACCTGTATACTTTCATCTCGTCTCTGACCTTGGATCATGTTTAGACATGTTAGGGGATTCCTCCGCGGTGATGCGGTTTGGTGGTGATGCGGTCTGCCTCCGCAGACAGAAAGTAGTCCCAAATACGTGGGTTTCCGTGAGAATGTTTAGCAATCTTCAGGGGCGGGAGGGGCCCTAGTGGACTGATTGGATCGAGTGAGGTGTCAAAGTGAAGCGCTCCTCCAGGACCATATGGCATGCATGTACTGACTTGTATCTGGGTTTTTTCCATCATGCGGCGGTCACGTGATCAGGAATGCATGTACTGACCTGTATGCCGTCCATTCATTTGAGTCGGCGACTTGGGGTCCCTACGGAAGGATTTTGCAAGTCATGGGTAGGTGTATGTAAAATGAAGATTTGTCCCCGAAAATATAAAAACGGAACACGGACTTTACCCTACAATAGGGGAAAACCTCTATCAACCCTATCCCAAAGGGCTAATATCGGTCCCCGGGTTTATCGGGGTCTGGGTACATGGGTGGCTGTATGAAAAATTAGGATTTGTCCCCGAAAATATAAAAAGCGGAACACGGATTTCATCCCTAAAATAGGGGAAAACCCCTATCAACCCTATCCCAAAGGGCGAATATCGGTTCACGGGCTTATCAGGGCCTGCCTATCAAGTCAATCGGGTGGGTGCATGTAAAATTAGGATTTGTCCCGAAAATATAAAAAGTGGAACACGGACTTTACCCCTACAATAGAGGAAAACCTCTATCAACCCTATCTCAAAGGGCGAATATCGGTCCCCCGGACTGATCGGGGCCTGGGTACAGGGTGGGTGTATGTACATTTAGGATTTGTCCCGAAAATATAAAAGGCGGAACAAGGACTTTACCCCTACAGTAATGGAAAACTCCTATCAGCTCTATCCCAAAGGGCTAATATCGGTCCCCTGGCTTATCGGGGCCTGCTCAGAGAGGTAGGGTGGGAAGTGGGTGCATGTAAATTTAGGATTTGTCACGAAAATATAAAAAGCGGAACACGGACTTCACCCTACAATAAGGGAAAACTCCTATCAGCCCTATCCCAAAGGGCTAATATCGGTCCCCGAGTTTATCGGGGTCTGGGTGCATGGGTGGCTGTATGAAAAATTAGGATTTGTCCCCGAAAATATAAAAAGCGGAACACGGACTTTATCCCTAAAATAGGGAAAAACCCCTATCAACCCTATCCCAAAGGGCGAATATCGGTCCCATTGGGGCCTGCCCACAGAGGTAGGATGGAGGAGTGGGTGCATGTAAATTCAGGATTTGTCCTGAAAATATAAAAAGCGGAACACGGACTTTACCCCTACAATATGGGAAAACTCCTATCAACCTTGTCCCAAAGGGCTAATATCGGCCCCGGGCTTATCGGGGTATGGGCGCATGGGTGGGTGCATGTAAAATTAGGATTTGTTCCCGAAAATATAAAAACGGAACACGGACTTTATTCTTACAATAGAGGAAAACCCCTATCAACTCTATCCAAAAGGGCTAATATCGGTCCCGGGCTTATCGGGTTCTGCCTATCAAGTCATGGATGAGTGCATGTAAAATGAGGATTTGTCCCCGAAAATTTAAAAAGCGGAACACGGACTTTATCCCTAAAATAGGGTAAAACTATCAACCCTACCCAAAAGGGGTCATATCGGTCCCCGGGCTTATCGGAGTCTGGGTGCATGGGTGAGTGCATGTAAAATGAGGATTTGTCCCCGAAAATATAAAAAACGGAACACGGACTTTACCTCTACAATAGAGGCCTGATTCGCACATTTGCATCTATACGGGAAAATGCCCATACTGGCTATGGGGGTATAGGTCCAACCTGGGAAATTTTTTGTGGGTCTTATTATGGGTTGTTTGGTCTTGTTTTTCTCGTTTCGCCAAGGAAAACACGATAGGAGGGGTCTCGGAGGTAAGGGGTGAAATTTTCCGAAAAGTACCGGGTAGGTCTGTATATAGACCCATACTGGCTATGGGAGATAGGTCCATACTGGGTGGACGTTTTGGGGTCTAGGTGGGCCCCTATTGCTCCTATGGTGTCGTATGAGGTCTTATTTTGAAGCTCTCGTGGAGGAGCATCCGACTGGACTAATGTATCGGCCGTTTTCAATATTTTCCGCATGCGCAGTCTGGCTGTAGTATAGAAAGCAGGCAGTTTGGGGGGTATGTGGGGGAGTGTTTGGGGGTAGAGATGGACCACTATGGGTCCAAATGGGTCGTGGGAGGTGTCTAAGGGAAGCTTTTGTGGGGTAGAGTCAGAATGGCGTGTTTTAAAGTACAAGTCTCGTCAATCTGCGCATGCGCAGTTGGGTGTAGTAAGTAAAGTGGTCATTTTGGGGCAGTGAAGGAAGGTATTTGGGGTAGAGAGGGACCACTATTGGTCCGAATGTGTCGAGGGAGGTATCACTTTGTAGTTCTCGGGGTGTAAATCCCGATTTGAGGGCTGTCCACAGCATCTGTGACGTCATCAGTACGAGTAGTAGCGAAAGTGGGCATTTTGGGGAAGTGAAGGAAGGTGTTTGGGGTAGAAATGGACCATCCTTGGTCCGAATGCGTCATGGGGGTGTCATTTTGTAGCTCTCGGGATATAGATCCCGATATGAGGGATGTTCACGTCATCTGTGACGTCATCAGTAGGAGTAGTAGCCAAAGTGGGCATTTTGGGGGTGTGTGGAGGTGTGTTTGGGGTGGACAGGGACCACCCTTGGTCCAAATGCGTCGTGGGGGTGTCATTTTGTAGCTCTCTGGGTATAGACCCCAATATGGGGGATGTTCACGTCATCTGTGACGTCATTGGTGACGTCATCAGTAGGAGTAGTAGCCAAAGTGGACATTTTGGGGGTGTGTGGAGGTGTGTTTGGGGTAGAGAGGGACCATCCTTGGTCCGAATGCGTCGTGGGTGGTGTCATCTTGTAGTTCTCTGGGTATAGATCCCAATATGGGGGATGTTCACGTCATCTATGACATCATTGGTGACGTCATCAGTACGAGTAGTAGCGAAAATGAAGATTTTGGGTAAGTGAAGGAAGGGATTTGGGGTAGAAATGGACCACTATTGGTCCGAATGCGTTCTGGGGGGTGTCATCTTGTAGCTTTCGGGGTGTACATCCCGATTTGAGGGATGTTCACGTCATCTGTGACGTCATTGGTGACGTCATCAGTAGGAGTAGTAGCAAAAGTGGGCATTTTGGGGCAGTGAAGGAAGGTATTTGGTGTAGAGATGGACCATCCTTGGTCCGAATGCGTCGTGGGGGTGTCATTTTGTAGCTCTCGGGATATAGATCCCGATATGAGGGGTGTTCACGTCATCTGTGACGTCATTGGTGACGTCATCAGTAGGAGTAGTAGCCAAAGTGGGCATTTTGGGGGGGTGTATGGAGGTGTGTTTGGGGTAGAGAGGGACCATCCTTGGTCCGAATGCGTCGTGGGTGGTGTCATCTTGTAGTTCTCGGGTTGTACATCCCGACTTGAGGGGTGTTCACGTCATCTATGACATCATTGGTGACGTCATCAGTACGAGTAGTAGCGAAAATGAACATTTTTGTTAAGTGAAGGAAGGGATTTGGGGTAGAAATGGACCACTATTGGTCCGAATGCGTTCTGGGGGTGTCATCTTGTAGCTTTCGGGATGTACATCCCGATTTGAGGGATGTTCGCGTCATCTGTGACGTCATCAGTAGGAGTAGTAGCAAAAGTGGGCATTTTGGGGCAGTGAAAAAAGGTATTTGGTGTAGAGATGGACCATCCTTGGTCCGGCTGCGTCCTGTGGGGTGTGCATCATACCATATCTTTGCTGTATTATACCATATCTGTCTCGCATCATACCAAATCTGTGCTGTATTATACCATATCTGTCCTGTGTTATACAATATCTGCCATGTATTATACCAAATCTGTCCTGTATTGTGTCATATTTGTTCTGTATTATACAATATATGTTCTGTATGATACCAATTCGGTGCTGTATTATACAGTATCTTTCCTGTATTATATCAAATCTGTGCTGTATTATACCATATCTGTTCTGTATTGTATCATGTATGTCCTGTATTATACAATATATATTCTGTATTATACAATCGCATAGCGGTTGTCATGAATAACAACAAGTTCAGCAATGTTCATACAGTTTATTATCCCCAATGTTACATCATACCCAGGCTGGGGGAGCCGCCCTGGGTATCTTTAGTATGTTCACAGCAAAACAAATTGAAATATCAAACGCCATGTTTGATTATTTAACGCACCGTCACATTAGGTACAAGTGATTACTGAGCTCAAGTCAACGATCAGCATGTAGACATATAGAGTATGTACGGCGTGTTATGGTATTCATCAGTGCACGGGTGACGCGTTCAACCGATGGGGTGGTCGGTCAGCTTGGTCACGAAAAACGTAACATTGGTCACCCTTTCCACGAACCATTGGGTGTTGGGGCGTTGTTGTTGGACCCATTCCAAGGGATCTACAATGTCCAGTTTCTCCAGCATCGTCTTTAGCGAGGCCTGGTTAATGATGGTAAACGGTTGATCAAATACCCGGATGTTACTGCTCGGGTAAAAGTATCGGACTTGATCTGTCTCCTTATGCTGCAGCACATAACCAAACGCCAGATTTAATTTGAAGGACGTGGCTTGGTCATTGAAGATGGCTTCCATGTAGCTGCGTAGACGGGCAAGATCGGTCAGTCGGAAATTGTAGATATCTTGAATAGGGCGATGACGGTGGAAACAGTGCCGTATCATGGGCCAATGGCGCCGATAGATGTCACTCACTGGATGGGCGTCCTGTACCAGATCGCTAGGAACATCCACTGCATCTTACAGAAAATGTTCGATGTCGTCAGGCGTGTGACTTGAACCCCTAACGCTGGGGGCTGGTTGGATATCCATTCTCTTCTGAACTGTGGGCATAGACGGGCTCTCCGTCATCGCATCACCAGTGGCGTTCGTCTCCCCGAGCTCATCTTTTCTGGGTCAGACCCTCCTAGGTTCCTCTTTAGTGGAAAGTTGTCGCCCAAACCGTAGAGACGGGGCATGAATCAAACGTTGATGCTGTCTTAACCGACTGGGTCGTTTGAAGAGTAGACCACATTCGTTACATTGTACCATCGCACCCTCGTGGAGTGCCCTCTCAGGGCGCAGTAAAGCATCTTCCCGATTAAATGACCGTGCGCAGGTTATATAAGTATACCGTGCATCGTTGTGGGTGGAGACCTCGTGACGTCGTAAACTGTCTAGACGGGTAAACTGCTTCTGGCAAGTTGTGCAAGTGAACATCTTGGTGGTTGACAGAGTGTCTGATGAAACGGCCTGGCCGCTTCCCTTTTATAGCACGCTAGCTGGTGATCTATTTTTAGCACACTCAGTTCAACTACCCCAAGTCGAGGACCGAGATGTACTGGCGTACAACTGAGCCGCATTGCGCGCGCGCGTGTGTGTGTGTGCGTGTGTGTATGTGTGTTTGTGGGCAGTGAATTTTACATCCAGGATCTTGTCAACATCCGGGTTTCCAAGTTGGTGTTTCCCATCGTTCCTCCGTCTTCCATCCGGGTACTGTGGTTTACATCAGTGTCCTCATCTTAGCTCCGGGTTTTTCATGAGCCACATTGCGCGCGCGTGTGTGTGTTTGTGTTTATGTCCATCCGTGCACAATGTAGAATTACGTTCTCTCCGAAAACTTCTTCTCATCGCATCAATATGCTCAGACCCATTCAATATAAACACAACCAAGAGACATCAACAACCACAGGCACATTGCGTAATACACGTTTTATTATCCTCTCACCACCACCATCTGGCGTTCAGCAACGATCAGCATAGAGTATGTACAGCATGTTATGGTATTCGTCAATACATGGGTGACGCATTCAGCCGATGGGGATGGTCGGTCAGCTTGGTAACGGAAAACGTGACATTGGTCACCCTTTCTACGACCCGTTGTGTGTTGGGGCGTTGTTGTTGGGCCCATTCCAAAGCATCCACGATGTCCAGTTTCTCTAGCATCGCCTCTAGCGACGCCCGGTTAATAATGGTAAACGATTGACCAAATACCCGGATGTTACTGCTCGGGTAAAAATATCGGGCTTGGTCTGTGTCCTTATGCTGCAGCACATAACCAAACGCCAGATTCAACTTGAAGGCCGTAGTTTGATCGTTGAAGATGGCTTCCACGTAGCTGCGTAGACGGGCGAGGTTGGTCAGTCGGAAATTGTAGATATCTTGAATAGGGCGATGACGGTAGAAACAGTGCCGGATCATGGGCCAATGGCGCCGATAGATGCCACTCACTGGATGGTCTTCGTGTAACAGATCGCTAGGAACATTTATGGGTTCGTCCACGAAGTGTACTTTGCTCTCCACGTCGTACAAAATCTGGCCCAAGGTCTTGTCGTCGGAATTTGACTGTTGAATTAGGGCGACATCAGCATCAGCCCTCGTGCGATGGGTAGGAGTTCCCGCTGTCTCGATACTGGTGCCTACGGGCTCATCTACCTGAAAACAATGCTGCGGAAGAGGGTGACGTGTGCGTTGGTGTCGCAGCAACTGACTGGTCAGTTTGAAAAGCCGACCACATTCTTCGCATGGACGCTTGGGTACTTCATGGTGTGCACGTGTGTGGCGCTGTAAATGATCCGGGCGCTGAAACAACAGTGTACATATCGTACAGCTATACTGGGCGGTTCCTTCGTTCTTGGTAGCCTCATGGTGGCACAAGTCGTCCAGACGAGTGAATGATTTCGAGCACGTAGTACAAGTGAACATCTTGGTGGTTGACAGAGTGTCTGATGAAACGGCCAGGCCGCTTCCCTTTTATAGCACGCTAGCTGGTGATCTATTTTTAGCACACTCAGTTAAACTACCCCAAGTCGAGGACCGAGACTGGTGTACTGGTGTACGACTGAGCCGCATAAGCGCGCGCGTGTGTGTGTGTGTATGTGTGGGCTGTGGATTTTACATCCGGGATCTTGTCAACATCCGGGTTTCCAAGTGGGGTTTTCCCGTCGTTCCTCCGTCTTCCATCCGGGTACTGTGGTTTTACATCCGGGTCCTCATCTTACATCCGGGTTTTGGACACCTGTTGACCAAAAGAATTTGCATATGACCTCTGTAAGGTCCCTTCCAATTCCGTTCACGTGACCGGAACTGACCTTTGACCCCTGCGCGCGCTGACAACAATACCGGATAAAAATTGCGCGCAGGGATCAAAAGTCAGTTCCGGTCACGTGAACGAAAGCGGAAGTGACCTCATAGAGGTCATATGCAAATTCTTGAGGTCAACAGGTGTCCAAAACCCGGATGTAAGATGAGGACCCGGATGTAAAACCACAGTACCCGGATGGAAGATGGAGGAACGACGGAAAAAACCAACTTGGAAACCCGGATGTTGACAAGATCCCGGATGTAAAATCCACAGCCCACACATACACACACACACACACACACACACAGGCGCGCGCTTATGCGGCTCAGTCGTACACCAGTACACCAGTCTCGGTCCTCGACTAGGGGTAGTTTAACTGAGTGTGCTAGAAATAGATCACCAGCTAGCGTGCTATAAAAGGGAAGCGGCCTGGCCGTTTCATCAGACACTCTGTCAACCACCAAGATGTTCACTTGTACTACGTGTTCGAAATCATTCACTCGTCTGCACGACTTGCGCCGCCATAAGGCTACCAAGCACGAAGGAACCGCCCAGTATAGCTGTACGATATGTACACTGTCGCTTCAGCGCCCGGATCATTTACAGCGCCACACACGTGCACGCCATGAAGTACCCAAGCGTCCATGCGAAGAATGTGGTCGGCTTTTCAAACTGACCAGTCAGTTGCTGCGACACCAACGCACACGACACCCTCTTCCGCAGACACGTTTGCAGGTAGAAGAGCCCGTAGGCACCAGTATCGAGACCGCGGGAACTCCTACCCATCGCCCGAGGGCTGATGATATGTCGCCCTAATTCAACAGTCAAATTCCGACGACAAGACCTTGGGCCAGATTTTGTACGACGTGGAGAGCAAAGTACACTTCGTGGACGAACCCATAAATGTTCCTAGCGATCTGTTACACGAAGACCATACAGTGAGTGACATCTATCGGCGCCATTGGCCCATGATCCGGCACTGTTTCTACCGTCATCGCCCTATTCAAGATATCTACAATTTCCGACTGACCAACCTCGCCCGTCTACGCAGCTACGTGGAAGCCATCTTCAACGATCAAACTACGGCCTTCAAGTTGAATCTGGCGTTTGGTTATGTGCTGCAGCATAAGGACACAGACCAAGCCCGATATTTTTACCCGAGCAGTAACATCCGGGTATTTGATCAACCGTTTACCATCATTAACCGGGCGTCGCTAGAGGCGATGCTGGAGAAACTGGACACCGTGGATGCCTTGGAATGGGCCCAACAACAACGCCCCAACACACAATGGGTCGTAGAGAGGGTGACCAAAGTCACGTTTTTCGTTACCAAGCTGACCGACCATCTCTATCGGCTGAATGCGTCACCCATGCATTGACGAATACCATAACATGCTGTACATACTCTATATGTCTACATGCTGATGGTTGCTGATGTACAATCCACTGCCCCCCCCCCCACACACACGCACACACACACACGCAATGTGGCTCAGTTGTACGCCAGTACATCTCGGTCCTCGACTTGGGGTAGTTGAACTGAGTGTGCTAAAAATAGATCACCAGCTAGCGTGCTATAAAAGGGAAGCGGCCAGGCCGTTTCATCAGACACTCTGTCAACCACCAAGATGTTCACTTGCACAACTTGCCAGAAGCAGTTTACCCGTCTAGACAGTTTACGACGTCACGAGGTCTCCACCCACAACGATGCACGGTATACTTATATAACCTGCGCACGGTCATTTAATCGGGAAGATGCTTTACTGCGCCATGAGAGGGCACTCCACGAGGGTGCGATGGTACAATGTAACGAATGTGGTCTACTCTTCAAACGACCCAGTCGGTTAAGACAGCATCAACGTTTGATTCATGCCCCGTCTCTACGGTTTGGGCGACAACTTTCCACTAAAGAGGAACCTAGGAGGGTCTGACCCAGAAAAGATGAGCTCGGGGAGACGAACGCCACTGGTGATGCGATGACGGAGAGCCCGTCTATGCCCACAGTTCAGAAGAGAATGGATATCCAACCAGCCCCCAGCGTTAGGGGTTCAAGTCACACGCCTGACGACATCGAACATTTTCTGTAAGATGCAGTGGATGTTCCTAGCGATCTGGTACAGGACGCCCATCCAGTGAGTGACATCTATCGGCGCCATTGGCCCATGATACGGCACTGTTTCCACCGTCATCGCCCTATTCAAGATATCTACAATTTCCGACTGACCGATCTTGCCCGTCTACGCAGCTACATGGAAGCCATCTTCAATGACCAAGCTACGCCCTTCAAATTAAATCTGGCGTTTGGTTGTGTGTTGCAGCATAAGGAGACAGATCAAGTCCGATACTTTTACCCGAGCAGTAACATCCGGGTATTTGACCAACCGTTTAACATCATTAACCAGGCCTCGCTAAAGACGATGCTGGAGAAACTGGACACTGTAGATCCCTTGGAATGGGCCCAACAACAACGCCCCAACACCCAATGGTTCGTGGATAGGGTGACCAATGTTACCTTTTTCGTGACCTAGCTGACCGACCACCCCCTCGGTTGAACGCGTCACCCGTGCACTGATGAATACCATAACACGCCGTACATACACTATATGTCTACATGCTGATCGTTGACTTGAGATCAGTAAACACTTGTACCTAATGTGACGGTGCGTTAAATAATAAAACATGGTGTTTGATATTTCAATTTCTTTTGCTGTGAACATACTAAAGACACCCAGGGCGGCTCCCCCAGCCTGGGTATGATGTAACATTGGAGATAATAAACTGTATAAACATTGCTGAACTTCTTGTTATTCATGACAACCGCTATGCGATTGTATAATACAGAATATATATTGTATAATACAGGACATATATGATACAACACAGGACAGATATGGTATAATACAGCACAGATTTGATATAATACAGGACAGATACTGTATAATACAGCACCGAATTGGTATCATACAGAACGTATATTGTATAATACAGAACAAATATGACACAACACAGGACAGATATGGTATAATCCAGCACAGATTTGGTATGATGCGAGACAGATGTGGTATAATACAGTAAAGATATGGTATAATACACACTCCACTGGACGCAGTCGGACCAAGGGTGGTCCATCTCTACACCAAATACCTTCCTTCACTACCCCAAAATGCCCACTTTTGCTACTACTCCTACTGATGACGTCACCAATGACGTGACAGATGACGCGAACATCCCTCAAATCGGGATGTACACCCCGAAAGCTACAAGATTACACCCCCTCAGAACGCATTCGGACCAATAGTGGTCCATTTCTACCCCAAATCCCTTCATTCGCTTACCCAAAATGTTCACTTTCGCTACTACTCGTACTGATGACGTCACCAATGATGTCATAGATGACGTGAACACCCCTCAAATCGGGATGTACAACCCGAGAACTACAAGATGACACCTCCCACGACGCATTCAGACCATCTCTACCCCAAACACCTTCCTTCACTTCCCCAAAATGCCCACTTTCGCTATTACTCGTATTGATGACGTCACAAATGCTGTGGACAGCCGTCAAATCGGCGTTTACACCCCGAGAACTACAAAGTGATACCTCCCTCGACACATTCGGACCAATAGTGGTCCCTCTCTACTCCAAATACCTTCCTTCACTGCCCCAAAATGACCCCTTTACTTACTACACCCAACAGCGCATACGCAGATTGACGAGACTTGCACTTAAAAACACGCCATTCTGACTCTACCTCACAAAAGCTTCACTTGGACACCTCCCACGACCCATTTGGACCCATAGTGGTCCATCTCTACCCCAAACACTCCCCCACATACCCCCCAAAACTGTCTGCTTTCTATACCACGGCCAGACTGCGCATGTGGAAAATATTGAAAACGGCCGATACAGTAGTCCAGTCGGATGCTCCTCCACAAGAGCTTCAAAATAACACCTCATACGACACCATAGGACCAATAGGGGCCCACCTAGACCCCAAAACGTCCACCCAGTATGGACCTATCTCCCATAGCCAGTATGGGTCTATATACAGACCTACCCGGTACTTTTCGGAAAATTTCACCGCTTACCTCCGAGACCCCTCCTATCGTGTTTTCCTTGGCGAGACGAGAAAAACAAGACCAAACAACCCATAACAAAACCCACAAAAAAATTCCCAGGTTGGACCTATACCCCCATAGCCAGAGTGGGCCTGTATACAGACCTACCCGGTACTTTTCAAAAAATTTCACCGCTTAACTTCGGGACCCTACCCATCGTGTTCTACATGGTGAGACGAGAAAAACAAGACCAAACAACCCATACTAAAACCCACGAATAATTTCCCAGGTTGGACCTATACCCCCATAGCCAGTATGGGCATTTTCCCGTATAGATGCAAATGTGCGAATCAGGCCCCTATATTAGGGGTAAAGTCCGTGTTCCGCTTTTTATATTTTCGGGGAAAAATCCTTATTTTACATACACTCACCCATGCACCCAGACTCCGATAAGCCCGGGGACCGATATGACCCCTTTTGGGTAGGGTTGATAGTTTTCCCCTATTTTAGGGATAAAGTCCGTGTTCCGCTTTTTATATTTTCGGGGACAAATCCTCATTTTACATGCACCCATCCATGACTTGATAGGCAGAACCCGATAAGCCCAGGACCGATATTAGCCCTTTTGGATAGGGTTGATAGGGGGTTTCCTCTATTGTAGGAATAAAGTCCGTGTTCCGTTTTTATATTTTCGGGGACAAATCCTAATTTCACATGCACCCACAGATGCACCCATACCCCGATAAGCCCGGGGGCCGATATTAGCCCTTTGGGACAGGGTTGATAGGAGTTTTCCCCTATTGTAGGGGTAAAGTCCGTGTTCCGCTTTTTATATTTTCGGGACAAATCCTGAATTTACATGCACCCACTCCTCCACCCTACCTCTGTGGGCAGGCCCCAATGAGCCCGGGGGACCGATATTCGCCCTTTGGGATAGGGTTGATAGGGGTTTTCCCCTATTTTAGGGATAAAGTCCGTGTTCCGCTTTTTATATTTTCGGGGACAAATCCTAATTTTTTTAAACAGCCACCCATGCACCCAGACCCCGATAAACCCGGGGACCGATATTAGCCCTTTGGGATGGGGTTGATGGGTATTTTCCCCTATTGTAGGGATAAAGCCCGTGTTCCGTTTTTATATTTTCGGGGACAAATCCTCATTTTACACGCACCCACCCATGCACCCAGACCGCGATCAGCATGCCCCGATAAGCCAGGGACCGATATTAGCCCTTTGGGATAGGGCTAATAGGAGTTTTCCCTTATTGTAGGGGTAAAGTCCGTGTTCCGCTTTTTATATTTTCGGGACAAATCCTAAATTTACATGCACCCACTTCCCACCCTACCTCTCTGAGCAGGCCCCGATAAGCCAGGGGGCCGATATTAGCCCTTTGGGATAGGGCTGATAGGAGTTTTCCATTATTGTAGGGGTAAAGTCCGTGTTCCGCTTTTTATATTTTCGGGACAAATCCTAAATTTACATACACCCACCCTGCACCCAGGTCCCGATCAGTCCGGGGGACCGATATTCGCCCTTTGAGGGTTGATAGGGGGGTTTCCCCTATTTTAGGGATAAAGTCCGTGTTCCGCTTTTTATGTTTTCGGGGACAAATCCTCGTTTTACATGCACCCACCCCATTGACTTGATAGGCAGGCCCTGATAAGCCCGGGTACTGATATTCGCCCTTTGGAATAGGGTTGATAGGGGTTTTCCCCTATTTTAGGGATAAAGTCCGTGTTCCGCTTTTTATATTTTCGGGGACAAATCCTAATTTTTCATACAGCCACCCATGCACCCAGACCCCGGTAAACCCGGGGGCCGATATTAGCCCTTTGGGATAGGGTTGATAGAGGTTTTCCCCTATTGTAGGGTAAAGTCCGTGTTCCGTTTTTATATTTTCGGGGAAAAATCCCCATTTTACATACACCCACCCATGACTTGCAAAATCCTTCCGTAGGGACCCCAAGTCCCCGACTCAAATGAATGGACGGCATACAGGTCAGTACATGCATTCCTGATCACGTGACCGCCGCACGATGGAAAAACCCCAGATACAAGTCAGTACTTGCATGCCATATGATCCTAAAGGAGCGCTTCACTTTGACACCAACCTGTAACCATCTCGGTCATCTATACGCGGTAAGACTGATCCTGGGATCGTGTGTATCCATTTACAGCCTACTTTCGGCAAGTGCGAGAGGGAATTTCCAGAAATCAATACCACATGACATCGTCAGCCAATCAGCTAAAGTCTACCGACGTAACCCCAACGTAACTCGCCATTTTCGAATCATGTGATGCCCTACTTGTTGAAAATTACAGATCTACCACACCTCTTGGGTGATACGAAAGTTATTTATGCCTATATATTTTGTAAGCCTAGCCTATATCTGTTTCCCAAGTGGTTTGAAAACCTGTAATTTATCAGATTTCTCGAGTCTGTTCTCTGCCGGATGAAGGCCGAACAGAATCCCGTAATATACCGGATATCGCTCCGCAATAATGGAGACTCACGATTCGCAAGCCATCTTATGGATGGCGAAGTGTACGCAAATGACTTTGACACCTCACTCGATCCAATCAGTCCACTTCGGGCCCCTCCCGCCCCTGAAGATTGCTGAACATTCTCACGAAAACCCACGTATTTGGGACTACTTTCTGTCCGCGGAGGCAGACCGCACCACCAAACCGCATCACCGCGGAGGAATCCCCTAACATGTAAACATGATCCAAGGTCAGAGACGAGATGAAAGAATACAGGTCAGCTCAAGTGCACTCATTGACCTTTGACCTCCGCCACGTGACCGCCACAATATGAGTTACCTCCCTGGAAAATGTGACTTTATCCGTCTTCTATATACTACTCCTGTCTGATTTGGTCAGGACCATTGCCCGTGGAGCGAAACCTACGGAACCGTAGAGGGGACATGCACAATCTTTTTTTCGCGGAAAATTATCTCGTCCCACGAGATAATTATCTCGTCCCACGACATAATTATCTCGTCCCACGAGATAATTATCTCGTCCCACGAGATAATTATCTCGTCCCACGACATAATTATCTCGTCCCACGAGATAATTATCTCGTCCCACGACATATTTATCTCGTCCCACGAGATAATTATCTCGTCCCACGACATAATTATCTCGTCCCACGACATAATTATCTCGTCCCACGAGATAATTATCTCGTCCCACGAGATAATTATCTCGTCCCACGACATAATTATCTCGTCCCACGACATATTTATCTCGTCCCACGACATAATTGACCAATAACAACAGGTTTTACAACTACGTTGTTAACGAATGAAAGCGCACGTAACTTGCGAGATGAAGTGTCTCATATACCGGTGTATTCTTCCGAGCAGCTCGCCCAAGCTCTCTGCTGGGTCAACCTGAGTTCGGGAATTAATGCGACACGTCGTCCCTAATGACTTCCTTTGACGATGAGTTTTATTGACAATAGGCTTTTTTTCCTGAACGCCAACAGTATACGGCCTATTGTTAGCTCATCAAAAGAGCTAGAGGAACTACTGCTTTCGCAGAACTTCGATATTAAGGGCTTCGTGTACATAAAACTAATAAAATTTACGTAGTTCAATCCAGCGTTCATTCTGCACGTATTGCAGTTCACCATGAAGCAACTAAATTGGTATATTTTTTATAAATGTGAAAGTCCTGTATCATTAATTAGATGGGAGATTTGTGGGGGGGGGGGGGTTACGTCATGACGTCAAGTCTGTATGTTATAACATTGGCAGATCAACACCATCGTGGCGTTAAAATAATATGGTACGTGGCGTTTTCGGCAATTCTGAATCGATTTTATTGAAAGACAGGAATAAAATTAGTATTTTTTAGTTAATATACTGTGTGATTTAAGTTTCAATGTTGTACGATAAATGGTCTCCGTTATATCGCCGAAAACGTCTGGGATATATTATCTGGGACAGAGAGAGGTTTATTTCTATGGTTTCTTTGTGAAAAGTAGTTGAAAATTAATATATGTCTTGTTTGTGTATGAAGAAATACGGAGCAAATGACTGGGATCTCAATTAAAACACAACTTTATAGAGAGAAAAAAGAAGAAAAATTCTGCTCAACGGACGTGTTGATGGTTTTTTGTACATTATTTCATTCTCAGAGATGATCGCACGAGATTTGAGCCCGAAATCGTCAATCTATTGTTTTGTCATGCACTGATCGATTGCAATCTTAATTTAGGCCTACCGGTAGTCACTGGCGGTGATAAGTTTACTTCCCCAGTAAAAAATACTTGATAAGAAAAACATTCACTGCTATGCTGTTTTCTTTCTTTCATTTTTTGTTTGTTTGTTTGTTTTTTATTATATTTCTTCTATATTTTATTGTAATTTTTTTTTGGACGGCCAAACCTCCCCTTGTCTACGCCTAAAATTCCCAGACTGACTGCAATAGAAGTACATGTACGTTACGTGCGCTTTCATTGGTAAACAACGTAGTTATAAAATCTGTTGTCATTGGTCAATTATGTCGTGGGACGAGATAATTATGTCGTGGGACGAGATAATTATCTCGTGGGACGAGATAATTATCTCGTGGGACGAGATAATTATGTCGTGGGACGAGATAAATATGTCGTGGGACGAGATAATTATCTCGTGGGACGAGATAATTATGTCGTGGGACGAGATAATTATCTCGTGGGACGAGATAATTATGTCGTGGGACGAGATAATTATCTCGTGGGACGAGATAATTTTCCGCGAAAAAAAGATTGTGCATGTCCCCTCTACGGTTCCGTAGAAACCCGCTCTCATGTGCTGTCTAGGTGAGACTGTACTCAATATCTTAAAAAACCACTGTTTCACTTGACCCTGATTCTACAAGGACGTTTGGCCCCTTTCTTTCATCTAAGAGGCACATAGTTCATCATTTTCCATCAAAAATGTGGCTGAGATACAAATTATCACAGGGATCTTTTTTCTTGTTCTTGAGAGCAATCTTTAGTACAGGCAAGGCATTAAAAGATAACCGTTTTATAAGAGAATCGTCATAGAAGTATATATCTTCTAAAATAGAAGGATATTCCCATGAATAAGCCGAGGCATATGTGTAGGGTCCGGTTGTTCAACGGTGGGATAAGCTCTATCCCAGGGATAAGTCTGATAACCGTGGGTTAAAATTTATCCCGGGGATAAGATGCGTTGCTGAAAGCAGTGTTAACTTTATCCCGGGGTTAAATAACACTTAACCATGGGATAACTTTAAACCATGGATGAAGGTAGTTTATCTTTTACCCTACCGAATTTGTGAATCCCAAACGCGGAAGTAAAAATCATTTTCTGCTGTCAAAAATCGTCGATTATGGCCAATCTAGCGCTGTTTGGCCCGATATTTCGATTACATAGGCAAGAGAAACATTTTCGGCTACGCCAGTCACATTTAGATACGTTTACAGATAGTGAAATTCGAGCACGTTATCGTTTTGGGAGGGAATCGTTACATTTCATCGTGGATTTGCTGTACGACGATCTGAAGAGACAAACAAAACGGAATCAAGCTTTGTCACCAGTGACACAAGTTTTGGTGTTTTTGCGGTTTGTCGCCAGTGGCAGTTTTCTTCAAGTAATTGGTGATACATTTGGTCTCGACAAGTCGACAGTTTCAAGGATAATCCAGGATGTCAGCAACGCTCTCGTCCAGAAGAGAGATATGTTCATCATTTGGCCCGAAACCGAATTGGAGAAGAGGCGAATCAGGGAGGGATTCTTCGACCTCGGGGGATTCCCTCAAGTGGTTGGATGTGTCGACGGCACGCATGTGCAAATCCTCGGCCCCCACGAAGACGAGCCCGCGTACGTGAACCGAGCGAATTATCACTCAATAAACGTGCAAGGGATATGCGATCATGACGGTAAGCTTGCATGGAGCGGTATATGTAACATATGTGTGCACAGTTAGTTAGAAAACCTACTTTTTTGTCTGTCTCATTGTTTGTTGGTGTTGAAACCGTGAACATTTGTAAGTAAAAAGTGCATGTTGTGCCTGTGTTGTGGTCCCGCTGTTAGTCTTATGTCGAAAACTGAGCACAATATCATGGCAATATCGATCTTCCGAGATTAACTTTTCTCATTGATAAACCTATCTACAGAGTGATTGTTCTGACTCAGCAGGCATAACGTCCACTTGCATTATTTGTAGCTCCAATCCATTGTGAACGAAAAAAACAAAACAAAAAACAAACGTATTTTCCACTGTCCGTGTCCGCCACCTCAAAAAATGATGACAGAGGGATTAGAAGCCCCATTGAAAATCCATGTTTAATGAGATCCCACGTCAATCCTTGGACAATGCTGCCTTGCCCCGGTGTCGGCGACACTGGTGCACAACACTTGGGCCACTGTGAGCTTCAGGTTGTTCTCATGACATGTGATCTATGTTCTTAACATGAATCCGGTTTTTCAACTATTGAAAACTGGTGTAAATATGACAATATGAATAAAATATCCCGCCACTCAAGAAAGGACCAGCAAGCATACATTTGTGATAACCCTGGCAACCTTAATTAGGTCGAAAATATATCATCGATTAAAAGTTATATTTGGGCTAAGGGGGTAGCAGAAACATAGCTTCTCGGCACTGCCAGCAGAAGTCAATAAAGAATATTATTTTAGGACCATCTTTCAAGAGTGTGTGTTTAAAACACACAATCTTGAAAGATGGTCCTAAAATTGTATGAAATCACTGCTACAACAAAGACTATGTCAGAAAGGAAAATTTGATGAGAAAAGATTTTTTATCACATATTTGTCAACATAATTCTCAAAGGCAATGGTAAATCGTGGCAGACAATAAGAATGACAGTTCGAAACTTTGTGGATTTATCAAAGACAGGTGTGTGTCGCAGCTGTCACCAACATGTATTAGTTTCAAATACATCTAAACCAGTTTGTGCAGTGGATATTTTCTATTCAATCCCCAACTTGTGCTCCTTTCATTCACAGCCTGGTCTGATTGTGCCTGGTTCCAAAACAAGCTGCATAATTGACAATTGTCAAGTAGGCTCAGTTCACACAAACTTTCTAGATGACAATTACTGATAAAGTAAAAAATATATTTAAAAATACTTCCCAAGACAATTTTCATATCTAACAGTCTTTGCCAGTCAGGTGTACATGCACTGCTCACTGCCATTGAGGCCAGTCAGCATTGTTCAGGGATTAAATCAAAGTACAGTGGAAATTGCCCATTGTATAAATGCTGTACTCGCAGTATTGTTCAATGCTAGCAAAAACGAAAGACTCGATTTACAGTAATAGGTATGTCACAGTACCTAGACACCCCATGGATGTGGATGGATGGATGTACTTGGGCACTCCATCGCACCGCGATGGGCACAGGTCGTGTGAACACGCCGTGCAACCCGTTTCCCCCAACCCGCCCTACACATGATCCCTCTTAACAGTGTCACATAGACACTGTTTAATCCCCACATTCTTATTAAACAATATACATTCTCTTAATTCCCATAACTACAGAAGTATCACATAATATTTCCATCTGTCAAGCCCCCTCATTCTCTCTTCTCGGACCGATTCTTAGTGGCAACTTTGATTAATTATCACCATGGACACTCATAATTAAATCTCCCCATACTCACTCCAACACCAGATATATTATAAGTGCACACGATGATTTGATTGGGCATTTGATTGTACATCATGTCTGGGATACAGTATTCAAAGAGAATGGTAACTCCATTGCGTCTGGATTACAATATAAATATGGAATGGTAACTCCATCGTGTATGGGATACAGTAGATATAGGGAATGGCAACTCCATTGTGTCTGGAATGGTAACTTCATTGTGTCGGAGATACAGTATAAATAGGGAATGGTAAATGTGTCTGGGATACAGTATAAGTAGGGAATGGTACATGTGCCTGGGATACAGTATTCACAGGGAATGGTAACCTCATTGTGTCTGGGATACAGTATTCACAGGGAATGGTAACTCCATTGTGTCTGGGATACAGTATTCATAGGGAATGGTAACTCCATTGTGTCCGGGATACAGTATAAATACATGTAGGGAATGGTACATGTGTCTGGGATATAGTATTCATATGATCAGTGAATTCATTATATAGATGGGATATAGTATCCATAGGGATTATTTGTATGGGGTGGGGTGGATCGTGAAATAAAATGGGCTCCTGAGAGAATGCTGATAATTGTCTTGCATGTATGATGACATCCTGACATACTGACATCCCCACAATGGAATCCATGTTCACACAAGGAAACAGAGTATTGCATACTTCCTGCTGCCCGATGCAAGAACTTTTCATTTTGGACAGCAAGAGAACTCCATTAACAGTGATGGGAAAGGGGAGGGGATGGGCGAAGCACAATTATGACTTTACAACAAGCCCCTGCAGCAGGTCAAAACATATTGTAGCTTCTTTATTAACTAAACTTTCAAATTAGTAAGTTGATTGATTTGTTTTCCAGGGAAATTCACCAACATTGTGGCACGATGGCCTGGATCCACTCATGACAGCCATATATTCACCTCTTCGCTGATTTGTCAGTATATAGAACAAAATCATCGAGGGCTGAATGATGGACTGTTATTAGGTGATTCAGGCTATGGATGCAAACCATATCTGATGACACCTTTCCTCAAACCGAATGGTCCTGCAGAGAAGAAATACAACAAGGCCCACAAGTCAACAAGATGTACCATTGAGAGAACATTTGGTCAGTGGAAACGTCGTTTCCACGTTCTCCACTCTGAGGTATGATATAATCTTTTGTCCATAATAGCTGCCTATTATTTTGAATAGAAAACTATGGATATATACCTGTATGTATAATACTCAATTCAAATTTAGAAATATATCCTGCGGGAAATAATTTTATGACTACACTGAGGCAATCACCCAATTGTTTCTCAAATTACATTTGATTATATTTTATTGATATTAATATTTGCGTATCATTTGAAGCCGTTCATATTTTATTGTCAACATCTCCAATGTTTGTATGTCCTTACACTGATTTTCTTTAATAATAACCTGCTGCAATGACATGTACATTTGGTCATGCACATATATGCATGTATTATTTGTGAGGCTCCAGTACTGCATATTCACATTTAATAATTATGGTATGCTTCTTGTCATTTTTAGGTTCGTCTTTGTCCATAACGTGCATGCAGTCTGATCATTGCTTGTGGTGTCTTACACAACATTGCCAAACTCCTTGGAGAACCCTGTGAGGATGGACCAGATGAGGGAAATCATCCTGTAGAACCCTACAATGGTGTGCAAAATGGTGCTAGTGTAAGGCGACATATTGTAAACACCTTTTTCACTTAATTTTACTAGGACTGGCAAATTAGGTGTAAGACAGAGGACAGGAGAGGGGGGTGGGGTGTACCACAGATTTGAGGGATTTTTTTTTAGACTAAAATCCAGTTTTGTCCTTCCAAAATATGTAATGTTTCTTCATGGGACTATTTGTGTACAGTATGAATACATGTGAAAAGGTATGTGAACTTTATCAGTTATTCGTACCCCAGTTGTAAATGTTTTCAAAATTTCAATTTAGAAAACATAAAAAAATCAATGAGTAACTCATTTGTCATTATTTTTTTTAAATATCTAGTTGTCCGGGTCTTATTCCTCATATTAAGTATGACTTTGTGACTTTATAAAAAGAAATTATATCCAATAGGTTCAAAGATGAGAATTAATTATACATGTATCATTTCAGGAAAATCAGTTGGAAGTAACATAGATCTGGTGGATAAAAAACTGACCAAGTTCACGTATCTCTTCATATGACTGATGTGACTAGTTCATAAAATGCAATAGCGAGTTTTCTCCATCTGTCTGCCTGATAATTTCTGTAAGCTGTTTTGTGTATACTAGTACCTTATCCATAGGGGAAAGACAAACCCTATTCATTTCAAGGTCAAACGGTCAAAGGTCAAGGTCACTGTCCGAACATTATAAAATTTTCTGGTGGCTGGTGGTCAGGAGTGGTGATTATTCATCTTAAATATTAATTTTTGTCTTGTTATTTGAGCAATGACATGTCACTACTACACATTACCCATAAAAGTGGTTCAACAATATCCACATTTTAACCATTGAATCTGGAATGTTAAATATTTTAGGCGAAATGAAGAGATTTTTATATTTTCCTTTTTATCCCCCCCCCCCGCATATAGGCCCCGGGGGATATAGCGATAGCCATGGAAGTCTGTCTGTCCGTCTGTCTGATTATCTGTCTGTCCGTCCGTCTTGTCAACGCAACTCATACACTTTTTATATGATTGATGCGAAACTTGGTGGATATTATCGGCAAAGTCTGAAGATGCGCATGTGCTCTTACTGTTGACAGAGGTTATCTCATTACTGAATTATTGCCCTTTACAATTCGAAATACTGTAGATTAAATTATATCATCTTTTCAAATCAACTCCTACAACTTTTGATGTGGTTCACATGATACTTGATGTATATTATATGCACAATCTGGAGACAAGCATGTCCTTTGGTGTGGTGTACTGCACATCACTGATTTCCTAGACACGCAATGCAGCTGTTTTCCTCCTTCCCACTTTGTCAGATTTGTTACCAGTTCATAGTTAATAGATTGACTGGGCAAAATTTGAGTCAAGATTTAGGGTTGCTCTGAATATTAATAATATGGGGATTGATTTTTACCTCTCGGGCAAAATTGTCGTCATCGGCGTCGTCTGTCTGTCCGTCTGTGAACACGATATCTCAAGAAAGATTAGAGTCAGGTATTGCATATTCATACCACATATGCATCTGGTGAATGGTCAGAAGCCTATTGAAAATGGCTGACCTTGACCTATTTTATCAAGGTCAAATCCTAGTGTTTGCTATATGTTTTTAAGGATTAAATGTAGTCTCCAAATTCATATTACATATGCAACTGGTGATGTACTAGAAGCCAACCACAGTTCACTGACCTTGGCCTATTTTTTTAAGGTCATATTATGTTTACTTATGATATAACATGAAGAAATACAGCTGGGCTTTCAAATTAATACTATGTATACATCTCCAAAGG